>DWGJ01001802.1:0-18128 GCA_018246895.1 Aspitha aspitha aspitha
GAGTGTGTCAAATGCATGGTAGTGTGTGTAATGTTTTATTTATTGATTTAATGTACTTTATAAGCATTATTATTGAATTGCGTTCTGCACTCCTCCTACACATAAACTATAAGTGTGCCAAATTTCATATACCTCCGTGCGCGCAATTTTCGTAAAAAGGGGTCTAAAGTTTTCGCTTCCACGTATAAATATATAGATGTTATAAAGCTGAAGAGTTTGTTTGGTTGAACGCGCTAACTGGTTCTAATTAAAATTTTTTTTTTTTGAATAATCCACTTATTGAGGAAGACTATAGGCTATATAACATCACGCTATGACTAATAGGAGTGGAGCAGCATTGACAAATGTTGCAAAACCGGGAAAATATAGATTTCCACGCGGATGAAGCCACGTGCACATCTAGTATAGTCTATAGGTGTACCTACACACAACAAATGTGTATGTGATAACCGTGCAGTACGAGTATGTACTCCGAAGCGGGAATAAAGGATTACGACAGTTGCACAACCATTACAGTTGTTTACTACATTCTATTTAGTAAATTATTAATGTTGTCTATTAATAATATTATCAGTTTAGAGTGCCCTTGCTTTTTAATTAATTATCATGTAACATTCACTCCTGTGCACGTGTGACTAATGACTATCAAGTAACAAATAATACAAATATTTCATCTAGATTGTAAATTAAGGTAGGTATTAAAAGATTTCAAAAACCTCTAAATATTATTTGTAAGAGTGTACAGTAGAGGTCGAGATGTGCAGTCGGGCTGCACAAGATCACGGTCATCACGGCCGCACTCCACAGGTCGGCGATAGCGATCAGAATCGTGAATGGATTCATTTAATCTGCTGTAGACACGCCGAATGTAGAAATAGTCAGTATCAAAACAACAATAGGTATCAATTATGTAAATTACTAAGTTTGATGTTCAGATTAATGTATGTAATTTAACAATTTGTAATTATTTTACTGGGCATTGTAGGTTAGTATTTGACGATAATATCGCCTGAAGATAAAGTTGACATAGCTTATGATTGGCCTATTATGGTACTTCGTGGGTATAGAGGGTGGGTATAGGTGGCATAGAGGAAGTTAGTGGCAACCATCTCAATATGTGAGACAAATTCTTAATTATAATTGAACCACTTCAGTTTCCTAACGAACTGGAATAAATTATATTACATGTTCAATCAGTTCAATGTGGTTTAAAACGTAGGTAAAACCTACCAATAATACGGATATTGTAATTTTACAACCTCTGAAGGTTATTTAACCTTCGGAGGTTCTGTTTAGAGAAATACCGAATAGTACAGGCAAAGGTCGTACTGTAACAGAATTACAATGTTATATCATTGGTGTAGAATAAAGAAATTAGTTACAACGAAGAAACAGTGTTAAGAATATTGACTAGTAGGTATACCGATATCTAGGATAAGATTATTTCTTTAATTAACTCAAAATTTTAAAATAAAAAAGTATTGGTACCTTGTACTGCTCTAATCGATTCAATAAAAGTAAAAATTATATATCGTTGATAAGTCATAGATCGTATTCGTTAATAAATAGTTCACACGAATTTCGTCTCAATCTTCTTTTAGTATCATATAAATATCCAGCGTTAGCAGTGAAATAAGTCTTTATAGGAATATATCAATAACTAGACCATATTCCTGCCGTTCGTAGAATAAACTCTAAATAGAACGTTTTTTCCATTCCTTTCATTCGTTTTACAAGCTACCGTTAAAATCAAAACTGTAAATTCCGAACCGAACATTTCTTATTATAAAAAACTGTGGTATTAATTTCTTCATTATTAGCCTTTGTTTTGTGTGTAGCTTCCATTGTTAGATACATATTGACATTGATGACTACCAAAAGAAACATCGCTATAAGGCCAAACAAACATCAGAGGTCGTTTCCCGACTTCTTCGGTGCGATTAACTTTACTCTTAGAAATTTAACGTTAGTAAAAACCTTGTGGTTAGAAGTGTAGCTAACCTTGATCCATCACCCAAAATCGTTTGTCTTACCTTTTTAGGCAAGAGGCATATTAGAATATTCAAAGAAGAGAAACCTAAAGGATTTTTATTTTTGGACGATTTATTTTTATTCACGTACAAGCACCGATTATGAATAATCATTTTTGGTGATTGGATTCATCGATTCAAAATTTCCGTATCTTTTATACTCCTTAACTATAAAGGTAAAATACAACTATCATTATGGTAAAAAAAAAACTTTAAACAGCTGTACATACTAGATATTCATAAAGCCTTTGATATAATGCTACTTAAGGCGCTACAAATTAGGTACAAGTAGGTACATACTAATTTCATATTACTATTACCATTACCGTACATATTCATTCATAAGATATATTGGAGTAGGCTTTTTTCCCAGATTAAAGAATTATGGTGTGCAGTCGAGAACTCCCGTGTTTTCAATGTACCTAGATAATGCAAACCCGAGAATAAATGATCAGAACTGACCATGCCTGTTCATGTATGATCAGGTTTGAATTTTGTCCGAATCATGCCTGTTCATGTATGATCAGTTCTGAATTTTGTCCGAATCATGCCTGTTCAAGTATGATCAGGCCTGAAACTAGACATGACCATGCATGTTCAGGTCTGTCCATGTCTGTTCATGTCTGAAGTATTAAATACTCTCAGGCCTGATCATGTCTGATCATACATGAAATTAAACGTGACCATGCCTGTTGATGTCTGTCCATGCCTGTTCAGGTCTGTCCATGCCTGATCATGTCTGATCAGATCTAGGTTTAGACCTGATCATACATGAACAGGCATGTTTCGGACAAAATTCATACCTGATCATACATGAACAGGCCTTTTCAGGTCTGATAATTTTTTCTCGGGAAGTAAGGAATAAAATCAAAGAGTAATTTATTTTAATATTACAGGGCACATATTTATTTCTTCTAAATTAGATGCGATTTAAAGAATTATAAATTAATTTAAAAACTATGTACTTATTGAAACACGATTTAATTTTCAATGCTTGAATAACATATGAAGGAAGCTGGACAGAAAACAGCCAATATATGTACATGTATGTGCAATAGGTTATCTTCTAAAAAAAGGCTCTGGTCGAAACTCGGTAGTCGCCGTGATGTTGAATATTTCTATGTATAACAAGTAACGTACTTTTCGTATAAACTGTACAAACATCTGTTCAGTAAATTTTGCGAAAATCGATCTCATACAAACTGGGGACTTTGTTTTATAATGGGTATAGATTATAGCTTAACTTAATATTGGTATAATATGATTTTCATAAGGAGTAAGTATCTCATTCCAATATAAGAGTAGTAAAATTGTTTATGACGACGCCTCGACGATCCGATCATAGGTACCTACATATACAAAATTAATTAACAACTAAAATTAATACATAAAACTAATTTTAATCATAAGAATGTCATTGAATAATGGGTGGTTTGTTATTAAATTTCAGAAATAGTAAACTTGAGATTCAATAGCAAATCTTTTCGTTTAATAAGTAGGTATGGAAAAATTAAATCGTTATCTACTTATAGTCACCTGTTTCGAGCGCTTCTCGTTTTAGAATCGAGATTTTTTTGTTTCTACAGTCTGCTCAGTGCATTAAGAAAAACTAGAGGACTGTAACGCCCCGGTATTCGCGAGTGCAGTCCTAGACTCCTTAACAATTTTTCAGAAAATCATTGGTATCACATAAAACAGAAACGATATCAAAAAGTAAAAATAAGGCTTATGTAAGTAGTTAAATATACAGTCGATTTCAGAACGGAATATCAATACTACTCTTTTCTGCCTTATAATGACGTCAATGGTAAGCTTCGTGCTAAATCATGGACGCGTTACAAAGAGGTGACGCACGCTACGGATAAACCTCTCGCCCCCAGAACACAAATCGTAATTTATTTCTTAGAGACCATTTCAGTTACCATTACCTTAATCTGTTAAGAACTAAATTAATTGTGGAATAATGACCACGCGCAAGACCTGATCATGTCTAATCAGACATGATCAGGCATGAGCGTATTTAACGCTTCAGACATGAACAGACATGGACAGACCAGAACAGGCATTGTCATGTCTAGTTTCAGGCCTGATCATACATGAACAGGCATGGTCAGGTCTGATAATTTTTTCTCGGGTGGACCATTATAGTTGTAAAGATTCCGTTGGGGACCTGGCGTGTGAGGATAGATGTAGTTGTTGTTATTTTATGGATTGTTTTTAAAAAGTAATCACACGGTGTAGAATTTATGGCCATTATCGTATGGGTATCCTATAAGTTTGTCAGACTCTTAGTTATTTACTAATTAGTCCTTACTTAATACCAATAATATTCATAGCAAAGGCTAATGCTTGCCTTAGGTAAAATTCGATTCTTTGTCTTCAAAAGTTTCCGAGTCACTGAGGTATATGTATGTAGATACAGTTAAGATTTTTTTACAAGACAATAAATGCAAATATCAGTGTACATGAAATACCGATTCGTAAATATTTGCTTAACTGTATTCACAACCATGTCCGACTACAAAAACATTAACTGTGCCTCTCTTCGAGGTATCATGGAATTTTCCCAACATTTGGTTCTGACTCATTTAACCAAGTTACTAATGATGTTAACGTGATATTGTACATTTTCTTTATTATTAACATACCATACGTATACTTAATTCTCAATATTTTCTTTATACATAATTACTGAGATTGTTAAAAAAGTATGTGTAACATTCCAACCAATTTTAATCTACTTGTTTTATATTCATTATCAACTTAAAGTATATAATATGAACTTAGTACATTGGAATTGATATAGTGTCCTTTTATAGACAATTTCCTTAAAATAAAACAGTGCCGGAGAGCCTTTGAAGGAGATATGAAGTAAATTACTTACTTTACTTTACCAAATGAGTTTGGTATTAAGTACCAACTTAAGATACCTACTGTAAAATATTGACTTACTGAAGTAAGTCAGTGTCTATCGATGTATATAGTCGTATCGTCGGAGGGTTCTTAGTCTTTCGAAATCCCTCGTTGGAAAATACACTTAGACAGTGGAAAATGATTCTCATAAAACATGATTCTATTATATTGATATTACAAGGATACTATAAACCTTTTATAATTAAGAATTAACGAAGTGAATTTCAATATACAAACGAGAAAAAACAATGATGATAATTAACCAACTGTCGCAATCACTGATTGATAACACTATTCGCCTCCACATAGATCTTGAGACGATAAAACACGATTTTATCATCAATTTGATTCACAGAAGATAAATGATCTTAAATCTCTCAAATATTTTAAATAATAATGCATAACTGTAATAACAATGGTGTTACGTTAGTTATATCAGCTTCCAAAGATCAATAAATCTCATATGATGTAAAAAATTTAAACTAGTCCTCCTCTATTAAATTCATATCATTTACAAATCAATTAATACTAACGGTCAATTATGATAATTATCTTATTTGTTTTTATTAGAATCTTCCTATAATTAATAATTTTCTTATCGTCCGTGACATCTGTAAGTTGACTAATAATAAGTATATTTCATATATAAAGTGTAGTATTCTTAGTCACCAATTGTTCCTAATTAACACAGTAATCGTAGTACAATATTTATTGTTGTTTAGTGACGATGCTATCGTTAATTTATGCGATTGCGTTACGGTCCAATTTCAATTAATGTGGCGGTGTAAAGTACTATCGCGCAAACTACTCGTGTATTGCGGGGTAGACGATCGGCGTGTTTTAGTATTTGCTTGATGTTAATTGGTGTTGTGTGTATTTGATAACCAGTTTCGATATAAAAATGGAAAGATGATAAAGTTCATGTGTGTGAATACGTGTTACGATGCGACGAAAACAGAGATGCTAAGTATTGCGAGGTGGGTTTCCCTGGTCGAAGAATAAGTCGTGGAGTCGGCTCAGTTACTTGC
Organism: Aspitha aspitha aspitha; assembly: GCA_018246895.1. Taxonomy (NCBI): domain Eukaryota; kingdom Metazoa; phylum Arthropoda; class Insecta; order Lepidoptera; family Hesperiidae; genus Aspitha; species Aspitha aspitha. Next base: position 5,972 of record DWGJ01001802.1, read on the forward strand.
GTGTCGCCGCGCTGACCGCGTCCAACGGAGAGAGGTATGTGCGTCCGCTCTTAATAGTTTTTTAACGATTTTTATATATTTCGTTAATTAAAGTGCCATCATTTCCTAATGTGGAAGTCGATTATATAATTATTATAAAGTTACAGAAACTTGCCATGACAAAGTCGACCGTTTATTCCAATAGACGTTAGTGTTCAGCTTGTGTTTATTGCTGGTATCTATCCCCAAACAATTAAGTGTTACTTATTAAACATAGTAATAAAATAAAATGTTACTGTCACTTGAACTTGTAGTTTAATATGTGTTTATATGCATTTTGCTAAGTTGCCGTGAGAAATGTAGTGTTATAAAATATCTCGCTAAGTATAAGTGATCTTCCTGTTTGTGGATCTATACATACGAGTAGATATGTCATCCAATCGTAATTATTTATTCAGGAGTAAGGCTCAATCGGAGCATAGTGAAAACTTAGGGCCAAGGTCACACGAAGCGTGCAAGCGTTTCATTAACGTTGAACTCGGTTTGTCGTCGTCCGCGATACCAATAGTAAAGGAAGACGACAGTCCTTCTGGTGGCGCTCTATCGAATGCGGAGAATGTGGATAGAATTTCAGACCTCAATAGAGATAGGTTTGAATTTGCTTGCGAATTTGGAGGAAGTGGAAGTAACAAAGATGTAGTTAGCGTACAGTTGAAAACATTACATAACAACAGCAAACCCCAACAATATGACCATCAATCGTGAGTATTCACTTTATTACATATGTAGACATTCTGTGTATAATACTAAAATTATACAGTGATGCATTATTAACGATATTTACTCGGTTGTGACAATCACATTAATGTGTGATTTACCCGCACCGCATTTAAAATGTTTACATAAAATATTCTTATACCGTTATCAAATAAAATTGTAGTTTCTTATATTATGAGAACCACTGGTATATAATATAATGTGAAATTCTCAAAGTATGAAACACGGAAGTCAAACTATTATAATGACATTATTTCATCAATGAGCCTATATGTAGGTATATTTGTTGTATTAAATAAATTGATCTGCATTTTGAATTAACGTCATTGCACTGGCCTTGTACATATAATTAAAACGGATAAAATAAATGAATATAGTTACTGGACCCACTTTTTTAAATATTGCAGCAAATGTAAAACAACCTTGGTGTCCTTTTAGTTCTATTCTTAAATTAAAAAAAATTGATTACTCGTATTTGTTGGCTAACTTCGCATTGGGAACTTTATTGATACTATCGACGGCTATTGATACTAAGTCATGACACTGATAGTAGTCATTGCTTCACATAAACATCGCAATGAATTGAGCTTTCTTCGAAGGTGTTTAAGTACACCTTATATTGCGCTATAAAATAGGGTCCTTCAAACTTCAAACGTTGCAGCTTTACAACGTTCCCTCATACAGGCAGCCAACACACTGGTCCTGCAGGTTTACACACTTAACACTAGGTGGGCTGTCTGACCGTTTAGCATACCCCTTTACTATAAAAATTTACTGGGGATTTCTCAAATCATATAGGTATGTCAAGTCTAAATAAATAAGTCTCATTATCTACCCTAAGATATTTAATATTTTTTATCACAACAATTTAATATTTTTTAAGTTACTATTTGTACAAGTAACTATTTGTAGAGTTGTAAGACTACATACATATTTATATATAACGTTAGCAGACGTCACGTCCTTCAACATACGTCCTTCACTTATTTGCGCAATATGTACTATAATGTTACTGCCTTATAATAGCTCTTATTTTTTATTATGTAGGGCAAAATCACTACAATCTAGTAAAACTTGGGAAAATATATTATTTCCATTAGACATGACATATTGTTCATCCGTAAAAAATGTTAGATAAATATATATTCGTTATACATGTTTATTATAACCATTTAGTATTGAAAATCTGTAAAATTTTTCGTCACTTAATTCAATTGTTCATACTTTTCAACGTACCAAGCCAAGAAAAGGTACCAGCATTTACGATGTTATTGTTAACAAACCGTAGAACTACGGACTACAATAACGTAATGATGTTAGTCGACCCACCAATCATAATGATTAAAAGTAGGTATCACCAAATACAAAAAAATAATAACACAAACATCTGTTTAATTTCTTTCACAACATTGAAATGATATAATTCGTAAGAATGTGAATTTTAGTGTTGCATTTTTTCCGGTATGCGAAAACATTAAACAAAACAAATAAATAAAATGAGGTAAATATACTTTTAATGCCACCAAAAGCGTTGAATTCGTTAATGAGTAGTGTAGTATGTGATGTCGAAATTAAAAACGATTCAATATACGTAAATAAATAGCATACACATAACAATTATCTAAGTCCTAAAATCATTGCGCCGTTCTGAAAATGCGGATCGGTGGCGGAACGGGTTAGTGGCCCACCATTATTTGAAGGTTTATAAGGTCTCCAATCGCCTTGCCCTCCGAAACAAGTAAATATGTATCTATAAACATGCACGGACTGCTCAACTAATTCATCATTCAAACAAACAAAAAAATCCATCTTTTATGAAATTTTAGCATGAGCTAGATTTATTACCTGTGAAATTAAATTATATTTTTTGTTTTTTAATTTGTTGATTACCGCATATAGGTACATATGTATATCTCACAACACCGATAGCCTGAAGTATACCTACGCAAAGATGTTACAATTAAACTATACATTTCGTCACAGTTTACACGTCACGTCACTTGTCACAGTTAGCTTAACAGAACATAAGCGAAGGAAAAGTTTGAACTTGAACGTCAACTTGTAGCTGTTTGGCGAGATGCGGTCTCAGCTGGCGTTGTTACACGTCCGTGAAACACTAGAGGTCACGACCCCTTCTTGCGAACGACAAACGAGTATCCTCAGTGAATGTTTCGCGCACGCAGATGAGTTCAGTATACATCATAATCAAATTTAGATAACAATTAATTTAATTAGTTGTATTTCAAATACCATATCAATATCATCGTCTTAGAATTATTATCAGCTATTGTTATTTGATTATTGCGAATATTTTACATAGATATCATGCATGTGAATGTGAACATTGAATAAATTAACGTGGTAAGTCCACTGCTTGAACTTATTGTTTTATTTTACGAATCATCTGGTGAACATTATTATAACATCGCTATTTAAAATTAAAACAGGAAAACTAATATCTCAATTAATAATTAATACAACAGATACCTATTGTCCAATTTCATACGTTATAAAAATAATAGTAGGTAGTGATACAAGATTTCTGTGTTTGTTAACTTATTGTTAGTGGTTTTTGTTACTTTTGCCTTGCTGTTAAATTTTTGGATTGTTTTCTGCCATTTCACACTAAATCAACAAACTGCATACAACTACTACAACCAATACAAATAACACATACCAAATTATGAAGCCCACGATTTAAAGTTACTGCATGAAGTATGCGTTTGATCGCATAGTCGCGAGCAACTAGACCGGTTTTTTCAAAATTTCACTAAAATACCCTACGTTGCAATGTAAACTAGCTACGACAGAATAGTGAATAGCCATTTATATAGGCATTTATAGTTAATCGTCGGTTTATTCGAATGGCACATTGACATATTATTATATTGTCACGACGTTTCCGTGCTAAGGGCAGGTGGAGCATTCGGTCCCGGTTATTATCCGTCATTGGATTTTAAAAATATCTCTTAGCGAGATTAGCCACCAATCTGCTCCTACCGTCTAATCCGCTAGCAACCGCGGTCCGTGCCAAGTAATAGGGCATAAAAAGTGTTGTAAATATTTTTTCCAAAATTGTCAGTAAAATTTATTTAAGATGCTATTAAATAACTGCATGTTTTTTATTGAATATCTACTTTTAGTAAAAAATATTTTTTTAATAATGAACAAGTTAACATATGTTTAACCCATTTGTAAAATACTTATATTGAAAAGACATATTTTAATGAAGCTCTCGTCAAAATTGATTGTATATCTAGTTTTATAATTTAATATTTATGTTTTTAACACCTGCTTAGGTACATATGACCAGGACTAGACCACATCACACAACATGTAGGTACCGACACATCTATACTTCACTACAGAGTATAAAAACAAAGTCGCTTTCTGTCCCTATATCCCTATGTATGCTTAAATCTTAAAAACTACGCAACGGATCTTGATGCGATTTTTTTAATAGATAGAGTGATTGAAGAGGAATATTTATATATAAAATAATAATGGTATAGGAAAAGGGGAATTGTTGTACTCCAAATTTAACGAGTGCGGGCCACGGGCAGTTATAAATAAATCTAAACTACTGGATCGATTTTAGTCATTTTTTGAGTGAGTGACGTAGGCTACATATTTTATACCCGTGCGAAGCCGGGGCGGGCCGCTAGTAATATTATAAAGCTGAAGAGTTTGTTTGGTTGAACGCGCTAATCTCAGGTCCAAATTGAAAAATTATTTTTCTATTGAATAGACCCTTTATCGAGGAAGGCTACAGGGTATGTAACATCACGCTATGACTAATAGGAGTGGAGCAGCAATGACAAATGTTGCAAAAACGGGAAATGCTGCATGCGGGTGAAGCTGCCGGCACAGCTAGTTTTATATAATTATGGACCCAACTGAAATCTCTAATTTAAGATGTTTACGAAAGACTATTAATTCATTATTATAACCGCAACTAAATTCAGTAAAGGTTGACTATTCGTACTAGTTATAGCTATAACTCATTATATTTTCCCGAGATCTCGTGCGTCGACATCGCCACCGTGTCGGTTTTTTTCCATGTAAAGTTGATTTCCGTAAGACAAGACCAGAAACAATCACATTTTTATTGCTCCAAGTAATGACTAAAAATATATGTTGTGCTAAGAATCACCTGATTAAAGACAAAGAAACTTTTAATATATAAAAAAAAATGTTTGTACTAATTCTAAATTAAAAGTTATAATATATGTAATAGTAGCTTTAAATGGCCATGCGGACAATATACAATTGGCGCCAGGCATACATCAGTTAACTGATTCATCCACTGTATTTTCTTCAGGGAACAATTACCTACTGGTATTAATTAATGGTATCGAAATTCGTGACGAAGCTTTAGGATTGAGGGAAGAGGCGAAATTATTTTAAAATGTTGTTTATTAATAGTTTGTACAAGTAAGCATTTTTGTTATTCATTTCATTCGTTTATTTTAGCAACATTTTTTGTTAAATATAGGTCCATACCTATTCCGGACGATCTGGCGATGGACCCGTTGTCACCCACCGCGCTTGCAGTTCCGATCGATCTAATGGACCGCATCGGCAGTGGGCTCAGCATCCTGAGAGACCATGGAAAAAAAGTTCAAAAGGTAATTACTTATATATTTAAAAATGTTTGGTTGATATGAAATTAATTGGTCACGCCATTTTCCACTATTTAATACGGACTATAGATTGCAATAGGTACTGGTCTGTCACTTTATACATAATATATATGTATCGAGTCATATATTTACGCACCACGTAGCCGACACCGGTGCTTCTGACACTGAACAATGCATAACGCTGTATGATCTAAATACTACCACGCCAGCTTACATATTATGCCAGCGAACCGATTCTATCCGTTAAATTTCAAGTTAGATATACACAGATCGACGAATTCGACAACGTATCTATGTATATTTTTTTCTATATTTCTACTTTGTCTTTAATATTCCAACCTCTGCGGATACAGGAATCTTGTTCACTACGGTTGCACTATACTTTATGAAACCTTTGTTCTTTCATGAATTTCAAACTAAAGGCCAATTTGTATCATTAAACCTTTGCAACTTAGACAGCATTCAAATTATCAACATCGTTTTTTGAATTAAAAAAAAACTTTGGACGTAACTTCCTAGCACCTACTATTATTTTATTATTTTCACTTTCCAATCGCGTTGATATATCTACTTAGCATAGAAAAATATATTTTGTAAATTAAATTGATTTGCACTGTAGTTGCCACTGACAATGCCAATGCATTTGTTCAACTTACCGCCTATTCTCGTCAACACTCGCCTGACTACAAAAGAATACCACTAGCTATAAAGTCCAACCCTTGTACAATAAATAAAAAGTTATATTGCTGTCTGCCCTTACAAGCTCCGATAGTTTATTACGGTACTCTGAAAAGGATATATTATAATCGAATAAACATATTGCAAAAGCATTGAAAGTAATTGGACATAGTTTAGTCAGAGAATTTCCATGAACATTGGGCGATACTTCGAAAGTACTGGTCTTATTTTCAAAATGGATCTTAAGGTCGATAACTTTCGGTCAACTTCAAGCAGGAATGGCATCTTAGGCAAGCTTATGAGTCACTGTAACACAGGGATACTTTTAGTACTTACGAGTAAGTATATAGAAAGTGTTGACCATGACAGCAATGAGTTATTAAGAATTATCGTTTTTGCCATACGTAAAAGTATAGCAAATGAAAATACACAATAATAATTCTATGTCCATTTATTTGCCGATTACCTACATAAAGTTTATAAATCGATTTGAAATACAATAATGAGAAGGTATGTGAAAATACTTTGTACCTATATATTTTTTGGTTGATTGCACGACATTAATAACAAATAAAAACAACACACTCACTCGTACTTAAAAGTGGTTTGTTTTTGAGAAATTCAATGTGCGCGTAACTACCACAGAAATGCATACCTACGTATGTATAATCCGTTTTTTTTCTTAAAAAGCGTATTTAAACAGGTACAGCTATATATAAATATCAATTACATGTTGTTCGTAAGTGTGAAATGTTGTGGTTGCAACACTCTTATACCCTATCCTTCGTATATTATTCATCTCTGTTATTGTAATTTATTTTTATTACAGTATCTGTCGAAGAACAGAAAGTTTGAAGTTTTGAAAAAAACGTGGAAATCGATGGTGAACATAGTGTTAGTGGAGGCCCGGGACTTGCCCGATGGTCCCGCAAACAACTCTAACGGCCTTTATTGTAAATTTAGGTAAGTAAAGTACCTAGGACGAGATTATTTTATATTTGGAGTCGTTTAAGAAAAAAACATGAATCAAAGAACAACGGTGAGGTGTGTTCTTCTATATAAGAGCACAAACGTCAAGAGCCGATATAAAAACAATTCCTGCTGGAAAACTTTGGAATCATAACCTCCAAATTGAACGACTGTACAATTTTAGCAACTTATTTGATTCGTTAAACAATATTATTAAGATTTGCAGGTTAAGATATGTTGTCATTCTTCAATTTATATCTCACGTAGAATCAAAATTTTTTGATATACTCAGAGCCCGCGAAATTATCATATTAAATATCATAAATGCATTAATAAAAAGTAGTTTAGAGTATGAAAAGAGGTCTTGTAAACCATTGCACTCATCTTGTGGTCAAATAAACAAGCTTGTATGTAAAGACCTCTCTTACATTAATTAATTCACATTAACATCTTGTTCAAGTTGTAGGTACTCGTAATAAAATACAATCTTCCGGATACTACCTATACACTGTTGTGACAGAGTTACCAGACTTCCGGTTGATCTCGGACTGAGCGGTTTTTTTAGCTTCGTCCGGGTGAAATATTAAAAGAAAACAGCCATAGTACGTCTAGTATGTTCTATAAAGTTAACAAAACGTACTTTTTTAATATAACCGTAACAAATGAAATGGTTCAGCGCACTAATTGTTCTTCCCTATGACTCCTTCCGCCTTTTCTAGTTTTTTTCTCATTTACTCCGCGTAGTTTAGATGATTTATATTTCGGTGTTAGTCTTAGTATTACTCTTGACAATACGACTGTTATGGATTCGTATCAGGGAAATTAGCGTGTAAGAAGTAGTATCGATTAAACATACCAAATATGATTGCGATTTAAAATAATGCCCTGTATCAGATCTTTTACGTAAACCGGTTTTTTAAATTGATAATTTTTAATCACTTTGTTGATCATATCGAAATAATTTATGATTAATTGAATAACCTTTATAACCTTAAAGTAATGATCTGTAGGTTTATATCCCTAGCTTCCGAGTTCAGAAAGTCAAGGTATTTATTAAATTGCCATGATTACATCCTTACTTGACAGCGTTACTTATTTCAAAACACGGTCACTTTATTACCGCTGTACGGAACAGTTTTTCTTCTGAACCATCGAAGGCCATTCCTAGCGGTTCTTTGGCTACAAGTAACTTTTTGCAAGTTTTTACAATTTTTTTTATTAACTTGGTATGTATATGTTTGTCGGGGCGGAAACCATGCGATTGAATTTTAGACCAATTGTCTTTAACCGATGCAGCTGAAATTTGGTAAACACGATTATTCTGGTTGACAATGCATGCTTAACTATGTGACGTCATTCTAATTCTAATAGGGCGGATCACGCAAGATGGCGGACTTGTTATTTTTTCTCCAGTACTACCACAATATGGGTATGAAATGAAAGGGCTTGCTGAGGAGAATACCAAAACTAATACAACGCTAGTATATAACCAAGCTTGTTTTTAAAAAGTATTTTTTTGCCATTAATTTATTTTAACTCGACATTACGAATGGAAGTCCCCTTTCAATATAATCTCGTGATGATAATTTATGTATATTCCTTTTTTACTTGATTTGGTATTTAATATTGAGCTATCGTATCATCCTATTTCATTTTTAAATGCGATTAATGGTTATTTATATAGCTTAAGTACCTGTACATTTGAATTAATTTTTTCCGTATTTATAGTGATTTAAGCACATGTAATATACCTACATAAAACTTTGATCGTTGCGTTCATATCGATCTTGGCGATATGATATAAAATTAATTAGTTAGGTAAGTTCAATTAAAGAAATCTAGGTAGAAACGCAAAACATTGCGTTTTTGCTCTTTGTAACGAATTTTAAATTAGGTAAACCTCTCGTGTAATTTGTAACGGAAGGTTTTTCTATTATTGCATATATGTTAGTAGTATCAAAATAGAAATGGATTAGGAAACATTAAATATAACTTTTGTTATAGGCTCGGCAATGAGTCGCACAAATCAAAGCAAGTTCACAAATCAAAACCGGTGTGGCGAGAACGATTTAACCTGCACCTTTATGACGACAGCAGTTTGGAAATAAAGTTGTGGCACAAAGTAAAACAAAAGAATTTTATGGGAAGGTAAGAAATAGGACATATCTATTATATTTTAATTGCATAACTGATAACAGTTTTATGTTGAAAAAAGTTAGGTTAGTACCTATATATTTTATTCAAGCCGAGATCTCGTTTTTAATATATATAAATATTTGATTACATTCGAAACATATGACTGTTCATTGAAACCATTTGACTGTAAATCAGTTGAGCACTGATAATAATGTGAAATTCAGTTAAACGGAGTATGAATGTGAAATAAAAGGTCAGTGTAAATCATCAGGTGCGTCATCGACCTCTCGCGGCTGGAGAGGGAGCGGACACACGACCTGTGGCAGGAGCTGGAGTGTGGCTACGGAGCGGTGCACTTGCTGATAACTCTGTGCGGCGCCGAGAGGGGCGATGCTGCCGACAACATGCTTACCACAAATGAAGTACACCCGCCGCTGCCCGAGGACAAATACGTGAGTGGTTTACTACTAGGTCTTTCTATCCGTTCAAAGCAAGAAGCGTATCTATATCAAAATGCTATAATCTACTCATCTATTGGTCTATAACCCACTCACTCATATGGATTAATGTTACCGAGTGGATTATCGTTCTTCATAGTAACTTCAATATTGTGTTTAAACGTACTTAATCATAGTATTGAAAGCTTCTTGATTTTTTAGTACTTAACTTCCATTTGACAATGATCTCACCTGATGGTAACTGAGGTGCAGCCCGGGCGGTAGATTTACACACACATGCCATACTTTTTTATTGACAGTTCAATACATATACGTTAATACTATTTTTTGCAATTATCAACAACGTCAAGTAGGTACAACACGATTATAATTTATTAATATTATCTTTAAAAAGAAACCTGTTTTAACAGACGCTTAAAATTAATCTGCGTAAAGGAATATTCACAAATGCGCGTGATTATATCAGTATTGTATGGATGTCAATGTGCACGTATGTACTTAGATATATTGTAGGAAGTGAACAAACGGGAAAAAGTGATTTACAAATAGGTATGTATTTAATTAGCAAGATTTTAAAAGCTTCTTTCTGCTTTGCATATGAATGGCTTTATGTATTATTCATTGGAAGCATATATGATACTGAAACGGGAACATTCACAACGAATTCAATGGGCTTCAATGCCACCTTTAAACTCTGTTGACACCTCGTGACCTGACCGGCAAAGCACCCCGAATATTTAAACGTAAATAACTTCATATTTACAACATAATATAAAAGAGCTTTTTTAGAAGACACAGTTTGAAATTATTTCTTTAGGTAAATGCAAATATTCCATTTTTATGCCAAAATTCATAGCTAACACCGAAAGTGGGTATTTATATTTATTTAAGGGGAAGGGAGTTTCTCATGGCACCACTGTACGTTGGCATAGACACCGGTCTATGAAGATTTACTCTTTTTTGTGCAATTTAAAATACATTGAATATCGTGGTAGCATTTTCCTTTCTAAATGACCTCACACCTGACTATTGATACATTACATAGCTTAAGGTTCTTGTTAAACTTCATGTATTCCGTTATACGAATTCGTGATCTGCATTCGAATAATGTTTTTCTTCTTTGTCTTCGTGCAGATGCAAAGTTAACGCGTTTGCGGGATGATTGAATAGCAAATCTTCATTTCATGGTAATGAGCGTAGTGTTCGTAAGTACATACATATAAGTCCCAGGTTTTACGAGTATCTTTAATAGACGCTCGCATAAGTGCGCGTATTGTACTTCTATGTATATGGTTTCGTCATATTAAGATATGTTAAATAAGCACGATTATCATTTTAGAGATACACATTGTAACTTACTGTAACGTGCAATAAGAATGTTTCTTTAGGTATTATCAAAAACAAATCTGACGACAGGTCATTAAAAAGCAACCATGGTTTAATTATCTTCAATGGTTGTCCAAAGTGAGCTACCAGTAGGCAGCTACCATCTAAGAGAATGTAGGAAAATTGCGCTTTCTGTTTTTAGCACATAAATTAATACTACGAATCACCTTGAGGGTTTACGTCATCACTAGCACAAAACAAAACACGTATAACTTATAAATACTCATAATTGTTCAATATACCTGCATACTAACTACAAATTGATTTTACCGGTACCTTTTAGTTCATTTCACTTATTTGATCACATTTTCCTACTACAGTTATTAGGATTTTCTTTATTTTGTCTAAATAAACAAGCGATGGAATCATGTTGAGGATGAAGATCACTAAAACGAAACATAAAAGTAATCCTTTAAATCCTTGAATGCTTACGAGAATTGAATTCCACAGTAATATCATTCCTAATATATTTATTTTACGAGCGGAAACAAACTAAAAATTTGACTTTAGTTGACGGGGTCTCCGTTTGCTAAAGTCCACATGTGGTTTGCGATCTACAACCGCGTCATCGATACATAAACTGATAAATAAAACACTTAAACGTTGGCAGCAAAAATTGAAGTGTTAAATCGTATAAAAAAATTAATGTCAATTTACTCGTTGTTTGCCCATATTAACAAAGCACTCGAGCTGCTGTTTTAATATCAAACTGATGATGATGATAAATCACAACAATCGATAGCGATTACTCAATTACAAAAATTCCTCGGCCCCCACGAAAACGATGTGATGGAGCAATATCATAAAAAATACATTTATCAAAAGATCGAATATGAAACTTTTCTGACTTTAGAAATAAATAACATTTGCCTTTCTGGCTCTTGGTGGTACATGGTAAAAATTTTTTATGGGATAATATGTTTTAGTAGGTATTGACTTGTATACAAATATTTTCCGCACCTAATTATGAAATTTTTTATCCTTATTTACTCTTTTTAACTACAGTATATCAGGTACTGAAACTAATTAAGAAAAATGTACTTAATTATATTGTATATCACTACATAGTATAAAACAAAGTCGCTTTCTCTGTCCCTATATCCCTATGTCCCTATGTATGCTTAAATCTTT
>DWGJ01001803.1:0-18116 GCA_018246895.1 Aspitha aspitha aspitha
CTGTCCGGTCACCATAACACAGGCATTAAATTGCCTAATTTGGGATCAGACAGCCGCGTGTGGAATTGTCCCCAGTTCTTATTATAAGTGGCGTATTTGTTACAACTTGCGCCGTCGCTAAGTTTCGCAGAGCGCAGGTGCGCGCCGGTAAGTTTCAGTGCAACACGGGTGTATATTAAACACTCCACCTACACCTCAAGTTAATTAAAGACGTTTAGCCCCGTCGCAAGTCTTATCGATGCACCGATAGACTCGTTCAGTTTATCACGTGCACATTAGACATTATTGACGATATATTTAAAGTTGAGTTACACCTACTTATTCGTGGCAGGACACAGAAGTTAATACAACTGTTAAAAGCGTTTAGTGGTTGCATTTTCGGTGATCTGCGTATAGTTTCATCAAAATCCATGTTTTTGTTCGTGGTTATGCCGTAAATAAATGCACGTCTTATATAATAAGTCTTATAAAAGACTTGTTCTTCAAACAATATCTATCTGTTATTCAATCACTAAAAAATCTGTTTACACTTATATCCCGGCCAGAAACCATTTTTTTAAGAGGGTGTATTTAAATACAACCCAATACAAAGCAAAAAACACACATAAATAAAGCGTAAAAAAGACACAACACATCAAATGAATACCTACTTTTTACAAGGTATTTCATAAAGAATACTGCGGTCATAAAAACGTAGGTAACGCCGAAATTATATTCATAAAATCTCAAGTATACATTTGTGGAGTTATTAAATGAGATCAATCTGTACAATGCGATCTTACGCTATCTACACATTGTTTAAAGGCCAGCATTTGACCAGAACTGGCCTATTAAATGCTTATTCACTAAGTTTGAAAAGTTCTAGGTTATAATTGGCGGGAAACAATTTTGACACGAGCGTCGTTTTCCCATACGACTGTCCAAAGTAGACGTAGTAGAGACGCTCTAAAGCAGACTAATCAACCATTACAATATATTTTTATCTGTCATTCTTTTCCTACGTTCATGGCTGTATCGCTTTGTAATTTTATTATTAAGCGCTTAAAGTAAAATGTTAGTGTTGTCTTTCCTAATAATTACAAATGGCAGACATTTCAATATAACGAAATACGCAATATTTTACATATTTACTCTCCACAGCATAAATATGGTCATCTTAGTTACAACTGTCACTCTTATTGAAACGAGTGAAATCAATTTCACGACTGTCGGCCATCTTGTTCTTCTTTTTTAAATTGTAAAACGGGCTTGCGTTTGCCTACGAGCCCGCTTAAAGTTCCGTTGAGGTGCAGTCTGTTGCCTAGAAAAATAGTCTTTCTCAGTTTAATTTTTCTTAGATTACGCTGGGTAGCGAAACGCGAATGTTTTCGTACCATTAAAGACTAAGTTTTTCGCATTGGAGCAGAAATAAGTGCAACAATTTAATCCCCTGCGGCGAACCCTGAAAAAGTATCATGTAATTATGTGCACCTGGCCTTACATTATGGTAATAACACCGCAATGACCTCTGGAATCGCTACGAGAGCTATTCCCGGAACCGCATAAAGCCTTTAGGACCATTTACGGCGTTACCCAGCAAAAGTTGAAACGATGGCTCCGTTGTTAAATTTAAATTACCATATCGCACTAGTCTTCATAATACGTAAGATATTAAATTGTGTTACACGTGTACAATGCACACTAAAGCAAGATCTGTTGTAAATGAGTACATAGATATTGTAAAATAATTTCTCTTATGTATCTCTATGTCTTTCCCTCTCCCTTCCTCTCTCTCGCTCTCTGCTCATCTATTATGTTGAAGTTCTTCTTGTTTTCTTCTTTCGACCCTTTTTTGTTAGTCCACTGTTCGACCGGTTCTCAAAAATAATCTTCTGACAAACAGATCTTGTAATATCGTCAAATTTAACAACCCTTAGGTACTTTGTTAGTTTAAATTTCCGATTAGTTACATTATACAATTAATCGACAAAACATTGGTTACGGTTATAATTACTTCAGAAATTGATCATCCTATTAAACCGCTTAGAAATTACTCCACCGATTTGACAGGGTCTGACAGATGATTTAAATCAGAACAATTAGGCCATCGATTAAATACACCCTGACCTAAAAGGTCAAACCCTGCGTAGAATTGATGATTTTAAATCATAAATCTATTTCTATAACAAAGTAAAAGGGGTTAAATGTTTCATCAGCAAACAGAGTTCAAATGCGGTTATTCAATTCAATCAGCACCAACTATTTTTGGGTGTTACCCACTAAGGGATTTTTGGGGATCGCTGTTCATATCCCTTAACCCGGTCCTGAGCAAACAGAGGTTACTTGGCGGTATGCGCCCTCATTAAAATTCGTCTGGTGCGGAATTTACATTGAACGTATGAATGAGCCGCACGCTGCATAATGCTGAGGAAATACTGCGGGGTTCGCTAAACACACGGTCTCATAGTGCTACGGAAATACTGCGGGTTTCGCTCCAAACAGATGTGATTTCAAGTTAGCGGGCTCTTGAACGGTGAACCGCGTGTAGTGCGGTGCTAACAAAAGAATAGCTCGTACGTTGAAGGTACATATATTTCGTTTTGAAGTAAGTTTGCTTTCAACGTTTTCAAGAGTCACTTAAGATGAAAGCAAAACTAGATATCATAATAACCGACTTCAGAAAAATTACGTTGTAAAAAATAATACGTGTTTAGTGTTGGGGCACAAATAATTTATTTATACTGATTTTATTTATATTGATTAGAAAAAATTTCAAATGAAGAATAAACTTATTGCGCGTCATTCGCGCATGAAAAAAATATCGAAAAAATGATTTAAAATACAAGTGGCGCCATCTCTTTTGTAACGTAGAAACAATTTCAAGTTATGAAATTACCGACTGCCGACTATGGACTTTATAAACGTTGTGTTTATGTATCATTTTCGGTTAAATGTCTTATGACTAACTATAACTGGCGTTATGACTCGTGGTTTATTGGTATCTATAAACTCATTCAATACAAAATACCATTGAAGGTTTCATACAAATCACCAAAATAGTTTGAATGAACACGAGAAGTTACTCGCGCGTGTAAGCCTTGAGACTGAATAGGTACGGCCTTTGACTTCAGTTCAATTCGTATGAAACTTCGTAAATGCGATTCGTGTATAAAGTACGAGTTCGATTATAATCCATTAAATGTATAACGATGATTAGGGTTTTTCTACTACCCTATTATGGTCCTACAAGGAATGACTTTATTTATTCCTGTCAAAGTAAGAGGGTGTTAGGCTATAGTCTACCACGCTGACCAAGTGCAGTGCACACTTCACACATTGTATTTTATATGTATGTAATGTAATGTATATAATATATTCTAAACTGTGCTGGTTTCCTCACGATGTTTTCCTTCGCCGTTATATTTAAATTTTACTTATAAAACGCACGTAAGAAATTAGAGGATCCAAAATCGAAACTCCCGAGTGAGAGGCAGAATTTCAAACCAGTATGCCATCATTGCTAGCTAACTATCATGTAATTAAAAGTAATTCGAAAAAATGTGCCGCCGCCATTTTAAATTGCGCCACGCCAAAGCAAAAATGTCGGGCGCTCGATTAAAAAAATATCTGTTACGCTGTCATCGCTTGACAGTTAAATGTCAACAGGGCGACATGTTTGGAAAGTATGATTCGGATATTATAATGAACAAACTCCTCTCGTAAAGGACAATAAAATTCAGACCTTTCAGAAACTTCGCGTTCAGATCTTTTCAGTTTCAAGAATAAGTTCCATATTGAAATTCTAATCAGATATTGCATAATGGATTTATTATTGTGAGTTTCAATTAGATGGGCCTTTGTGGAAATTAATGAAAGTTTCATAATAGATTCATTACAGATTTTTTTATGAAATTACATGTACCTAAGTATTGTTCGTTGTGATATTATTATATGTATTATTTATTTACGATTAATGAATTGAAATATTTAGTACAGCATGCCTGTGCGCACATTAATTTTTAACAAACCGATTTTCATTGTGCTCTTTTCAACGATTACCTCGGACAAGCAAATGTTAAAAAAACCTTAACCATTTAACGTGTGCTCTTTATCGGACTGTAGCCATACACCAACATGGGTAACTTTATTCCAACTTTGTTATTTAAAACAATGCGGGAAGTTTTTTTCGCCGGCTTTTTTCTCCCGGTCTACTTTAGCGACGGGCGCACAAAGCCGAAGTACGATGACTAAAACATGACCTTCATTGAGTGTATACCTTATAATGAATAAAAGAATTTGAATTTAGTCGCATTCCAATTGATTCCGATCGGAAAGCAATCGGTGCTGCATTCATCGGCACGAGTTGTTTTGTTATCATTTTTTTTTAAACGGCTTTTCTCTTATAAAAAGTGTACTTAACACTACTGTTATTTACTAGTACAATTTTAAACAATTTTGAATTTTATATATTAATTAATTAAGTATTAGTTTGGGAGTTTATTAAGTAAGAGTCTGCGATATTGGTGAAAACTTAGTGAAGCGTAAGAAACCATATCACAATACCTTTAGTATACCTATTTTATACACGAAACAATTAATTGCATCGCACGACGATAACTCGTATCGTTAAAAATACACTCTGACTTTGATACGACATTGGTAGGTGAGTTACAAATATGGCGTTGCGTTGATTGCGCTTATAAATCACAATGTGTTCTATCGCTACACGTAGTAAGTAGTGAGTAACGGTGGTCACGTGACATTTCCGATAGTAGGCCGATAACGTAACGCGTTATATATACACGTTCTCACGTCTTTGATTTTTTTGTTCGATTCGTACATACCATATCGATATTTCATATTAATATGTCTATTGAGGTATATATGTAGGTATGCATTCATGTAGGTGGTTCTTTAAAATAACCTGTTGAATTTAATTTCTGTTATTCGTACCTACACAATTGTTACTGCGATAATTAGGAGAAAGGAATTTTATCTTCCACGCCAACAGTAAAGTGTCAACAAAATAAAAACATTAATTATTCTTATCGTTGAATAAGCCAAGATAAGGCGCCAAAATCGGTCGTTTGCCTTAAAAACAGTCTATCGACGAAACATAACATGTATGTACCAACGTATTATCATTAATGAATGTACGGCGCTACTAACTATTCAATACACAAGCGAATATCATCGTTTAATGTTTGAACAACAAGCCTTCAGCATGAAACTCATATTTAATTCCGACATCGCAATAAATCGCTGCCACTCGCAATATAAACCAAACGCCGCCCGGTGCTATACTGAATCGTTTAAGAAATCTTTTTTCTTACTAGTGTGTGTTACTTTGTTGTCGACAAGGACACACATAGCTATGGTCAATGTCATTATTACATGTGTTTCGCTTTTCGATTATTTCACACTAACACTTATCCTCCATCGCCTCTATAAGCGATTCTGTACGTACATATATTTATTTATACGTTCAGTTTTACGAGTTTGTTTATGAAATCCGGGTACTGGGAAATTCATGAGAGCGTTTCGACCTTGAACCGTTAGCTGGTCCCTACCATCGCAATTTAAGCGAATGTCGTGAATTATTTTCAATATCTCTCGCTCGATAAAGTTTGTTTTAAAGTCACCTTCGATTAAATTTGTGACGCTGTGCCTGTTTTCTATTGATTAAGAGCAATTTTTAACGGAAATGGTTTATTCGTTTATTATTATTACCACTTGTGCGTAAGCCTTTTTAATCTTCTCTTATCTTTAGTTTGTACCTATATTTAGATTGGTAGTCTTCTACTCTGGACGATCATTATACTTGTTCGATGAAAAAATATGATTCAAAATGAAATTTTAAAAAAGGAGTCGCGTTCTCGTGATTAATTTTAATTTGCAGAAACGATGGTTGTGAATATTTAATGGACAATTGACTATCACGATATTATTACATCGTGTTAGTTAGTGCAGTTTTCATCTTTTTCGAGCATTTAGTTTCTAAGGTCGAAATCAAAATTTTTCTATTCATCTGACTTTTGTCTTGGTGCAGTGGGTACTAACGCTGATTGCTGAGCCTAGAGTTCTGGATTTAAATTCCACTAAGGATAAATACTTGAAATCAGATAGCCGTTTGTGAAGTTACTCCTAGATAATTTCTATATTTAATGCGACACTTCTCATCCCTGAGGCCTATCTCGATGCGGATATTATTCTCTTCAACAAATGGACCAATACATTTCATGTCGTTACTACTACAGTTAACAGTTGAATCAGTACCTACATTTTTCCTTATTAGCTGATACAGATATATTAAATGTAAGTTTATTTCGTGAGCTGTATTTGGTTTTGAAATTTAATACCTATGTACGCGTACAGTCCCGTCTAATGTCCAAGACAGGACTAATACAGAACCTAAAGATTACCACCGATTGCTGTGTTAACGAACTTTTTTTAGTTTCTTCTGGTTATTAGATTTTTTTTTAATTAATTGCCATTTTTTTACAACTCGGAAGAGTGGCAACAGTCGTATTGTTCAAGTCAAATCTCTCTGTGACTAAAAATCACATGCATCGCTATGACACACTTCACTACGGCAGATATTACACTACTTTCTAGCAATCTTCATTCGCATGCAACAACTTGTGTATTCTCATGGACGAAGAACATTTTCTCATCGTTTCCGTTATCGACTTTTTCAATTTTCAAGTATGTTGCGATTTTAACTAGTCATTGAATAGCTGCTAATTGTCTTGTAATTAAATTTGTAAAGGGTTTTACGACTTCTATTAATTTACTTGTTCGTTGTCCACTAACATTTCTACCGATACTTTAACTAAGTTTCCTTGGTTTTTAATAAATGCAGCTTTTGTTATATCTTTTGTACGACCAAATGAAAGTCTAATGTTATTATCATCACGGCACGATCATAACAAGGTATGCAGAAAGCACTGAACGCCAAATATGTCTATCCTTACTTCATAACTGTCTTCATACGTAAACGCCGTTTTCTTAGACTTAGTCTCTTCCACAGTTACGTAACGTTTATCGTACAAAGCATTCGAACATCTCAATCACCTTCACGTTCACCCATAAATTTCTCTTGTGAATGTCCTTCAGCCGTATTGATTGGTGGACTGGTGCCCTTCAAACTGAGGTCGCGTTCGACGCGGCGAGGGCGCGACGGACGATAATAATGACACAAGTGCAACAACGTTACACGGACCATTGTTGTTTCATTCCAGTTCGGCTGTCGTCGACCTCCGCGATGTTTGCGCCGCTCGGTACGTCCCCGTCCGCGTTAGTGACGAAACACACTATGCCGAAAGTACGCGACCGCAGTTCAACACGATTACGCCCGCAACGCTATTTGAATTACCGACGACACGCCATGCCGAAATTACGTTGCGTTATAGCGTACAGCTAAACTTCGGTCGGGCGTAAGTTCAGCGGCGACTTTTCTGTAGAACACACAATATATACGGCACTGATAGTGTGTCATATCAGCCATAATCAGTCATAACGTGAAATCAGTCGCGGAGCTTCGGTTGCGTATCTTCGGCACAGTGTGTTCGGACCCTTACACTTGACAAGGCTGTTTTTATTGTGCACGTGGTTGCGTGCCATTGTGTGCCGCTCGCCGGTGCTGGTGCTCTCTATTCTTCTTGCTGTATTTAATTTTCCGTTTCAATTACATCAGACACACATACACACACACAAACACATACACAAACACACGGACTCGGCTCCGACCTTGCCGCAGCGTGGTTCTTGTTGCGACGTTTCAACGATTCCGGTCATCCAAATGTAGACCGAATTGGGATCTGTATATGCGATAATTCTTTGATCTGTGTCGGTTATCGCCCTTTTATTGTACCTATACATACCTACACTGAATGTATGTTTCAAGTGTGCGTTTTTCACTTTCAATACACAAAAAACGCTTTCAATACAACGGATGTCTATGACGACACTAATGGACACTGCTATAGTTCTATGTTTGATTGTAGATAATAAGATTATAGATATATAAGGGTTGTTTAAAAAAACAAAGACACGCAATGCTATGATGTTTGTTTTATATAACTGAGCCTCATTGGTTACGTCGGGTTATGGCGCACAATAGTTTAGTGCGCGAGTTACGGCAGTTTTATGGCTGCGGCACTTGCCGCACGCGGTTATGCAGCGGTCGGCAATGTTGCACGGAGTTGTGCGATCTTAGTAACAAAATGCCACCGTTATTCAATTCAAATTCCATGTAAAGATCTGAATTGATTTATTGTATGCATGAAGAGAGTGATGTAGTACATGTAGAATGTTTCTGAAATACGGGTAGGTTTGTAAGGACAGAGATATTTGGGTAACTTAGAAAAACGAACAGTCGGATAGAACAATAAGGATGAGTGGAGAAAGAGGGAAAAACCAATATAGCTACAGATTTGCGAATTGCAAAAACAGACTTAAAATAAAAAGGCAATCACGGCAAGTCTGTGGAGACGATTATAAACATAAGAGATATTTCGCACATGCTGCTTCCTCCCTACCCGGTTAGGAACCTGGTGTGCTATGTATGTACGCATGTACAAGGTCTGCAGTGTCTTAAGCGAGCGCAGGTGGCGGTGGCGAGCGACCGTCCGTCCTTGCCGCGCCCGGGTATTGAAGACGTTACCGTCCCCACGTTGCTGACCGTAAACACGGGCCGCAATATCGACGAACCGACGCCGTATACGCGCCGATACCGTGCAATACGCGCGTTGTATAACATAACATAACATAACAATAACTATGTTATATTCTAGTACGTACTTCCGAACGCATTTGTATATTTTATACCTAATACTAGTAGACTTGACCATGCGTTGCCGTGGTTATACATATTAAATCAGATATGTCAAATATCGTGCGTTCAGAAATTTGTTTTGAGTAAAATTTTATTGACAATTGACATTTATTAGTTATTTATTTTATAAAAACTATCCTATCTTTTAAGTTGGATCAAATAATAGATCTGATATGTATGTACATTTCATTGAAAATCGGTTCAGTGTTGTTTGTTCAGTGTTCAGTGTTCAAAGTTTGCAAGGACAAGGAATAGTTTTCCTTTTCAAAATATAAATTTTACTTAATAAAAATAGAAGAAAACTTAATAATTTTTTTTATTGATAAAAAAATATTGAGAGTGACAAAAATTTAACTTTTATCTATACATTGTAAAAAACACATTTCGCAATTTTTTATAAAGATCCATCGACCAGCCCTGGATTCCGAGTTATAAAGCTTACGGCGCTCCACTAAATTTAAGGTTGTACAATTGATTTTTAATTGATATCGACCAAAGTATAGGTACATATGTATATTATGGTGAAAATAAATATTTTCATAAGTGTATTTTAAATAAAAACGAAACATTACGATTACCAATTAAGTTGTTAAATGTTAATTTTATGTGTACGCATTAGAGTCATATATCCATTAGAGCCATTCAAAAAAAAGAATAATTGAAGCAAATAACCAGTCACATTTAAATACAAAGTGTAACATGTACAGTTATAACGAATCCTATTTGAATATCCGTTGGTTTTTGTTGGTGCTCCCTAGGAATATCTACATTTTATTAACATTAAGGTTAACATCTGAATATTTATGTATCACGATGCGATTTCGAAATATGACCCAATTCGGTTTCGGAATTCCGCCAATTAGCGAGTGTGTGAACCTCTCATTTTAGAGATCTCACCTTCTAAACGCTCGTAAATTTATTGATCTTATTATTGGAATCCTTGACACTTGTAAATCGATGTCATGGAAATATAAACCATTACTCCAACGTGGCAGCTCTTCAAATGTCATCGAAATGCATTCTAAAGAATTATGTTGCGAGTTATCCACTACGCTTTCTAAACGGTCATTGCCTGTTGTTGGTTTGTGATTTTGTATTTGTATACGTGTTGAAAGAAGTCTTTACTGAAAATAAACAAATGAATATAGATCGTATGGAAAACTTGGAAATCGTATACTATTCGCGTTAACTGGATTAAGTCGTCGCCCCGTCGTCGCCGGAGGTCGACGCTCGTCGGCACTTTCCGAGCTACTCTAAGTGTCTAAACACACTATGCCGAAAGTACGCGACCGAAGTTCGACATGATTACGCCCGCAATGCTATTTGAATCACTGACGACACCTTATGCCGTAATTGCCCTGCGTTATAGCGTACAGCTTAACTTCGGTCGGGCGTAAGTTCAGCGGCAACTTTTCTGTAGAGCACACATATTTTAGTCGGTACTTATGGCGTCATAACGTAAAATGAGTCGCGTAACTTCGGTCGCGTACCTTCGGCACAGTGTGTTTAGGCCCTAAAAGCGGCGGCCGGGGTTAGTTTTCTTCGAGCGTCGAGGCGGGGTAGAGAGCCGGTTCGCTTCCGTTCGGAAGTTTCACCCGCGCTTTCACCAGCCCGAGTGCACGCACCACCCGAGCCGCGCGCCTTAACGACTGCCGGATTAATATTATATGACCCGACCGGATCACGTCGTGGACAAACTCTCGGCGTTCCGAAACTCGCCAATTCTCTCTTAACGCCGCGATGAAGAAGACACTCCGGATCATGTTTATTAATGCAGTGCTGTTCTCAAGGTGTTACGATCGCAACCTCGATATTCAAAGGTGCGATAAATGTCGTATATGATTATGATAATGAAATCGTATGTGTAAATGTATAGTATTTAGGTATATCGCTAATGTCATTCGCACGACAGCGTGCGCCACGATTCTACTTTCGTTCTCATCGAAACAATGTGCAATCGTCGTTTGTCGCCGCGCAAGCCATATTTTGCGTTCACCGTCGAGGACGTGTGACGGTCACAACAATGTTCTAATTTAAAATGGCTTATCTGCTAAATGCAGCGGTCGGGTCGACGCGCCGCCGACGACCGTGCAAAATTATTACGACTCGCATGAGACGTGAATTATTATTTTCATATGATTTGTATCATCCTGCAATTACTCGCGTCCGACGGTATATTGAGGTATTATTAAGTCTAACTGATTTAATAAAAAACATGACCGCTCGTAGCGATAACATTGGTAAATTATAGCTTACACTCGAATGAAGATATACCTCGCGCGCCGCTCGTGGCTTTGTCATTCTCTGACTTGTAGCGTCTGTGAGTCCTTTCTTAGCGTTTCTGTTAAGTCACCTAATGAAGTATTCAGAAGGACACGGTGAGAACTCGACTCGTCCTGCCTGGATCTATCTGGTTCAACAAATTATCGCTTTCATCGCAATCCCCTTGTAAACTAACGTTGGCCATGTGTTTCTCTTTGATTAAAGTATTCGCAGTAGTTTTCGTTTACGCTACATTTCTTGACGATCACGGCCTCCTCGATCAAGTATGAAAATCTTATATTGCTTGGCATTACGTTTCGATGGCTTCGTAGCTTTGCGGTCTAATATGATCAATATAAATGATCTACCTAATACATTCACGATGAAAAGCTTTTCGATTTATTATAAAAATATAACGGGGACCGAACGTTAATATTCGTTCATGTTGACGAGTATATCAAAAGCAATCGAAAAACATACACGTAAATCACTCCATTAGTCACGGATTCGTATCGAAAACATATTAGGTATACTCGTATTATTCCTATCAAAAGCATCGGCGTATTAAACGTACGTTCAACTTGTTTTTTTTTTTGTTTTGTAGCGGATTTTCTTGTCCACGATCAATTCTGTTGGCGATCCCTTTACTTCTGCGATGATTGATTGTGTTTTTGAAAATCGCCTTCTACATTCCAATCATGAATTGGTCTATTTGGAATTTTTCCTTTAAGTACCTACTTAGGTACGTCATTATTTTTTAAGTCAAAATATCTTTCTCGAATACCCATTTCTTGAATTTTATATTCGATTTCAGAATCTATTGCATAGGTATATCATTCATATAAAAGCAATTCGTTTCAATTGAACTTACGGTTTACTGAATTAGTACTTATTCCAATATTTTTTTACATACCTACTGGTGTAGGTATTTCTGGCGGATTTTAAAATTGACGGTAACCAAAAACGTTTACTTAAATTTCATACCGTTTCCAATACTGTGTTATATTATATCTTCCTATCGAATCTTTTATATGTTCTAACGCTAAACTTGTTTATATTTTATGTTTTTCTTTCAATAACATATGTTACACCTGTCTTCCGACCATTTAATTATCTTCTAGTTATTCCCATAAAATTAAGAATTTTATGAAGCTATACAACAGCTCTTATAATAATTTTATTGGTTAAGCTTTGACTGGCAGAAATGTTATTGTTTTAATATGCCCAAAACATCCAATAGTGTATGCTAATTCGCTATCCGGTCGCGACACGCTGCGACGAGATTTTTTGAGGCAAACTTTTAATAGGAAATTCTTCTTTCTTAATAGTAAATTAAATGTCACCCAGTCTCACTCCTTAAACTATTAACTATAAGTTATCGCTTGTATTAAGTAGTATCTATAAAAACATTTATGAGCTAAGATTTATAGTAGTTATCCTGTTACCGTAACGACATGATGTGATCTCTATGTCCAAAAACCCAAAGGAATACCCTATTCGTTAGAAATATTTTGAGTTCCGTTGCTACTCTTAAGGATTGAGATGGAAATATTTATTATTATATACGTGAACCGGGATCTATACGCTTCAAACCGAAACACAAAAACAAGTGTTTAATTGTAGAAATAGGTATTAATTATTGCCAGGCTTATTTATGCTTTTTAATGACCGTTGAAAAGTCTTTTATACTAAAAGTTTCGTTTATTTTTTAACGTAATGTATTATACATTAATTTCAACATTATAAATTCAATACAAGCGCTGACAACTATGACTGCGATATCGAATTTTCTAAAATATGGTATGGCTAGAGCGTAATCTTTTAAAATTTAAATTTCGTTATTGACACTCGCAAAATGTTATCGTTTTTCTAAACGAGTTTTAATACAAAACCGATATCGCTCGATAGATGATTGCTTAGAAACCGGATCGTCGAAACCTTTTAGAGAATCAGCAGCCAACATCCTGTCACTGTGTGTTCATTACTTGAGTGACAAGATGATTGGACGCTATGTATTTATTAATAATTGCTTTATCAAAGATGTCGTGTAGAAAATAGGTTAGCAGTTAACTGTGATGAATGAAGCGTCGATGAAGAGCGTTTTCGATTTCGTTCCGGATCAAACCGATGACTTTCATATTTACATTGGCGACGATGATACAGTTGTTGGCGATTTTGAATTTGAAATAGTCGAATTTTAATTGTGGTATCTCGATTTTGAAACCGGTTCACTCATAAATATTGATATAATTACTGTAATATGTCCACGTATTAGCATCTACAACATGACGGTCTTTGTGGAATTGGAATATTTTCAAATTTAGTCGTTTTTGTACAATTTTTTTTTACTTAAAACTTGTTTTAGCCTTTTCCATTGAATAGTCAAAATACAAATACTGCAACATGGCCAACTTTATTCAATCTTTTGTTATTTAAAAGAGTGCTGGGAGTTTTTTCGTCGGCTTCTTTCACCCGGTCTACTAGAGCCCGAGGGGCGCACAAAGCCGAAGTACGACGACTAAAACATGAACTTCATTGAGTGTATGTATGTACCTTATAATGAATAAAAGAATTTGAATTTGAATTTGAATTTGAATACTGCTGTACCTACATTATTGTTTCAATTGTAGATTGAAGTCAGTTTTTTATTGGAATAGAGCAGCAAACGAGCACGCAACAGTCACAAGTGGTACTACCGCCCATGGACATCTGTAACCGACTGCTAACAGGACTGATCCTATTAAACGTCGGCGTCGGTCACAGATGCGTTGCTACTCTTGAGGTCTAAGGTCGTCTCTGGTATACAAGTGGACTGGCAACCACACCCTTCGGACCGAAACACAGTTGAAACAACTGCTTCACGGCAGTGCAAGGTGTGGCGGTGGTACTTCTCCGGGCGAACCGTATACAGGTTCTACCACCTACAATTATTGTATTGAATATTGTATTGAATATTGAATTGAATATTGTATTGAATGACGCTTTTTCTATATTTTTAACAAAATAATGTGGTATGTCTTGCCTCCATCATAATTTTAATATTAATTAGTGAATTGAATTCGATTTTAACTTTACAAAGTCTCTTCCAGTGCCTCAGAATTTATACTCCACATAAGCGGCAACTTCGCGCAAACATTTGCTCATAGATTTATAACGTATCCCTAAGGATTACGTGGATCAAATATATATTACGATAATTGTTGGTTTATCGTTTTAGCTTTGTGTATTCAATATTACTTGGTAACTACTTACATTACAATATTAATGGCTGAAACATAAATTTTCAGTTCCTTTTATTGTTTTACTTTTAGGTTAGGTTAGGTTACTTTTAGGTTATCTTACGCTCTCGAAAAGTCAATTTAGTAGACATATTATGATTAAGGAACTTTATGGAGTACTAAGATGTGCAGTGATAGGCTAGTGGTTTGAATTTATGAGTCTAAAAACCAAATTGCTAAAAATTCTAATAAGAAAAAACTCCAAGCTGCTTTAACCCTTCAACTTCATTCTATAAATATAACCCTAACAGGCAAATACGCATTCAGATATGCACAAAGGGACGACATCCATATATTCAATACTTAGAATGTTATTAATATTTATGAATAAGAGACAATGCTGAGCCAACAAGATATATTACATTTCAACATGAATAATATATGTAGAAATCGAATAAACAATTTGTGAGTTTGACTTGACTATTCTACTCTGCTTCTAAGTGGTATTAGGAACAGTAATATTCTATATATATACAAGCTTTCTGAATCAAATCAAAACCTTTTTCGTAAAAAATCGAGTAGAAATATTAGAAATGACGCATTCATTGAGTTTGTTCAGTAATTAATGCGTCAGGGCCGGGAGTCGTGGATTCCCGCTCAGATCAATTTATTTGTGTCACCAGTAACAGAATAAGTGCTGTATCTGACTGCAAGTTGTCCATTCATAAATAAATAAATAACTGGGGATAATTCCACACACGGCTGTCTGATCCCAAATTAGGCAATTTAATGCCTGTGTCATGGTAACCGTACAGGTGATAAACGTACATACATAGATACGATATAGTACTTATATAGATATTTTTATTACGACCAGACACAGAACAAACAAACGTGGTCATCACACAAATGTTTGTCCTGGATGAGAATCGAACCCACGACCTTCGGTTCTGCAGTCAGGGTCTCTACGCTCGACCACGAGGCCATTTATATACTCGTACACTAGACCTCGCCTTTGGTAGGAATTCAACAACAAAATTTAGTCTTGATACAAAATTTAATCTCAATTATTTTTAATTGTGTTTTCCAAATGTTATTTATGATGAAAACATAATTATTTACGATTATAATCACCAGAGCGTTACGGGTCCGGCCAGTTCGGACGTAAATTAATCTAATGTCCATTTAAAACACGCGCCAAATTAAAACAAAACTCAATTTAGTAAATGGTACACGTAAGCGTAACTAAGCAGGCAATTCGTACAATGGAACGCGCGTAATATTGCATTAGGCAAGTTACACACACGGCGGCTTTTTAGTTTGGAATAATTGGCCAATTTTGTAAGCTTTTTATCAACGTGGTATGTACGAGTATGTATGTTTGTCCGGGCGAGCCTTGCGACTGAATTTTAGACCAGTTATCTTTAACCGATTCAGCTATAAATTGGTGTACACGCTTATTCTGGATGACAATGCATGCTTAGCTATGTGACGTCAATCTAATTCCAATATGGCGGCTCATGCAAGATGACGGTCTAGTTATTTTTTCTACACTATCAAAGTATGGATATCGAATGAAAGAGCTTGCTCTGGAAAACACGAAAACTAATACGTCAATGAAATCCAAGATGGCGGACTAGTTAGGTTTTCTGCATTACCACAATATGGGAATCAAATGAAAGGGCTTGCTGAGCAGAGCATGAAAACTAATACGATATCACATTAAATATTAGCTGGTTTTTAAAAAGTATATTTTAATATTAACTAGCTGACCCTGCGAACTTCGTTCCGTCTTAGAGACAATAAATAAGCAGATTTTTGATTTCATTAAATTCGTTTCAAAGTGCAATCCCGTTTGACCGCGTTTCCGTGAAGTAACTATAAAACGCGGTCGAACGGGATAACAAGTATCATATATCCGTTTCCTGGTTCTAAGCTACCTCTCCGCCAATTTTCAGCCAAATCGGTTCAGCCGTTCTTAAGTTATAAACAGTGTAACTAACACGACTTTATTTTATATTAATAGATTTATTTTAAGACAGTACAGTGTGAAATGGCCTTATTAATACTTTTCCACGAGCGGTCCAAACGGATATTAGCATAATCCCGTCCACATAGTTAATACGTATGAATTCGTTTGCGGACCCTTTTCGGAGATAATTTGGAATGATTTACAACAGCCCCTGCTTTACTGGTTGTTGCTAACTTTCCCGACATTTCACAGAAGTAACCAAATACTATTAATTACAGGTTCGCATTAATTAATGGAGGCAGCTTTTGGTTCGCTCCGGATAAATCTGCATTCACAGGTCTATTAAGGTTGACCGGCCACGTGGTCGAGTGGTGAGAGACCCTGACTGCGAAACCGGAGGTCATGGGTTCGATTCCCACCCGGGACAACATTCGTGTGATGACCACATTTGTTTGTTCTGTGTCTGGGCGTAATAAAAATATCTATACAAGTACTATATTGTATGTATATATATAGTATAACAGCTGTCCGGTTACCATAACACAGGCATTAAACTGCCTAGTTTGGAATCAGGCAGCCGCGTGTGGAATTGTCCCCAGTTATTTATTATTTATTAATCGTTAGTGAATTTTTTTTTGGGGTTTTAATGAAAATGAATTCTATAACGAACATTGTGCTGAATACATATGCGGGTACTAAAATATTGAAAATTGCAATCTTATTTAGCGCACAGCATAGAATGAATAATCAACATTTAAATAAAAGGTTGGAGATAAGTATTGTCATATTGGCAGCCATGTTGTTAGAACGCCATGTTGTCCCATGCTTATTTCCACATCAATTGCTTTATTCAAACGCATCTCTTGTCTTCTCCTCTCCTCTCCGCTTAGGTGGAAACAGAGCCTTATGCCGAGTCTCTTAACAATAGGGGTCGCCATCGTCGCTGCGGGATCTTCAATTAATATTCCCGCGGGACTCGACTGGCGTTGTGCGTAGCAATTGGGTGCGTTGGGGAATCGGTAAGTGGCTTTTTCTGGAATATACATAATTACATTTACCTTCATTAACACTAGTAAACAAATTGAACTAAATTAAGAGTAAGAATAAGATTAAGAAAGAATACTGTCGTTGTTTTGTAAAGAATTCCCATTCAGTCTAACCAGCTTGTAATAAAACATTGTCTTAAACCCCTCTCTGGAGGACGGCAAGGGATCAGAGATATACGAATGCCAAATAAATTTATTTTGGACTTAAAAGAAGATTTGACAATGTAACGGCTGTCTGATCCCAAATGACGCAGGTTAATGCCTGTGTTACGGTGACCGGCTCGCTGATAAACATACATATATTGATACATACAATATAGTATAAGTACTATATAAGTATAGATGTGTTTATTACGCTCCAACGCAGAACAAGCAAATTTGCTGCACACACAAATGTTTGTCCCGGGTGCCATCGAAGCCACGACCTCCAGTTTTGCGGTCGGGGTCTCTAACCACTCGACCACGAGGCCAGTCAAAAGTATTTGAAACTGAGAAGAAAGAACAGTGTGATATATTGTATGTACTAAATGTGGGTAATCGTGTAAATATTATCTATCTGCACACAGCACTTTCGAGTCACTCGGAATGAAATCAAGTAACGGACGTTAACGGAAGTTTTATTGACTGGCCTCGTGGACGATTGGTTAGAGACCCTGACTGCAAAACCGGAATGAGTTCGATGCCCACCCAGGACAAACATTTGTGTGATGAGCACATTTGCTTGTCCTGTGTCTGGGCGTAATAAAAATATCTATATAAGTACTATATCGTATGTATATATGTATGTTTATCAGCTGTCCGGT
>DWGJ01001804.1:0-18101 GCA_018246895.1 Aspitha aspitha aspitha
ATCCCTAATCACCCCCTGATAGTTATTTTGGAAATATATTTCATGTACAGAATTGACCTCTCTACAGATTTATTATGAGTATAATAAAAAATAAACAAATGTAGCAATAAAGCGGGTATACGTCGTTAGCGTCGTCAGTAGAACATTGTACCCGAAGCGTAATCCTCTCGGTTATCGGTTTTCGGATTTAAATTAATACAACGTTACGCATAACAATACCTAGCCTCCATTATGCGGTTATTCCACTTAAGTTTTACTATATTATGTAAGGATCTAATGTGTTAAGAAAACAGGGTATTACGATCCACTTAAGGCTAAGTCGACGCTCTGATATCTGTATCCATTTCAATATAGTTATACTCGTAATATCGCACGCGTTAATTAAGCCAATATTCTATATTTAAAGCCTAATAATAATCGCTTATTTCATATTTATCTACTACTTAAATTGTAGAAAAAAGCTGAAACATTTCTTTTCAATTAATCAGATAGAGCCAATCTTTTGTAATTTACTCAGACACGAGGTTTTATTTAATGGGTACTGAAACCTCACAAATGTAACTTAATTAAGATATGGGATTTTAAAAGCAGTCGCATGAGGAGATAACTTGAATTTTCTTTTAACAAAATATCTTTGTAGATGGCTTATCAAGTTCCCGGGCTTCGATATGGAGCCGAGAGACCGCTCGTGCCTCCCGAACTCGTTCCCCAAGGATATCCCGGGGACATGCTACTTCCTTCACAAGTACACGCATCCGGGGACTGATCCAAACGCAACACAGGTGAGACTTATTGGATACAAAGTTGAAGCATGAAGATGAATATTTCTGTCGCCCCAGATTTGCTATTGTTAGATTTGAGTAAAGTCAACATCATCCCTAACCGACGGTTTGTTAAAATTATGCCGCGGTTCGTAATACAAGTGACTCGTATACTTACAATTTAAAAAGTATGGATTTCAATCAGAGGGCAAATTTAAAATCTTTAAATTGAAAATAACTAAACCATACTAGTATCTACAAGAGTACTTTCAGCTAATTCTTCTAAAAATGTAACATTTATTTATAGGTCAGGTAACGAAAGTTTAGTTAGTTAAACTTAATGAAAATTAAATTACGTTTAACAAAATTTCACCAACATGTTTTCTCGTACAGGTGAAACATATAGAAGATGCGCTAAAAGACTACAACATTGGTATAGCGAGACCAGAAAACGCTGCCAGTGAAGAACCGACTTAGTCACAATAGTTACCTATTCTTCATAGCTACAACTTCGAGACCATTCCCCAATTTAGGAGCGTTGGAAAAAGCAATTTGTTTCGTTAGCAATGTAAATAGATGCTTAG
The DNA here is from genome assembly GCA_018246895.1 of Aspitha aspitha aspitha. NCBI lineage: Eukaryota > Metazoa > Arthropoda > Insecta > Lepidoptera > Hesperiidae > Aspitha > Aspitha aspitha. The sequence continues at coordinate 1,346 of DWGJ01001804.1, forward strand.
TTGGTTCTCTGAATTGTTTAAAATGTTGAATAAAAAGTTATTTTACTGAAAAGCGATCTTTTCGGACCAATATCTAGTCTGGACGATAAGGAATGATGCACACTATCCGTCGGAGACACGTTCCGATTCGTTATTCGTAAAACGTTACTTGACCTTATCTGACAAGTTGCTGTTGTAGATTGGAAATTATGTTACCAAATCACATGATAGTTACGAGACAAAATTATTTAAAAAAGGCTTTATTTATGCGAGCTGAATATTTAATATCAACACAAGTTTGAAGCATATTCGTTTTTAGACCTAGCTTAAGTTGAAGCTACGACTAAGCAATTTGATTTTAGCTCAACCTTAACATTTGTTTTTGCTAACACTAGGCACTTGGTCATAGATAACCCTAATTCATCCTTCTGGCTTGAAAGCTGGTCTTAACTGAGTGCAATTTACGCTTGAGTAGGTCGTGTTTTTTATACGTGCATATTTTCAAAAATTACACAACCCGACTGGATAGTGTGTATTGTCCCTAATACTCATTCTGTTAGTGGCATCAAAATATTCGTAAGTAAGTAACTTAAATGTGCTATTGTAAATATGGTATTTCAGGCACTATAGAATTTATATTCGGCAGTAGAAGCTTGTTTGTAACGATGTTTAAATTAAGGTTACATAATATAGAGTTGTCTTGTTAAACTGCTTGTTTTAGGATGAATGTATATTTTTTCTGACATTTCAAAACGTTATAGTTCCAATTGTAGTAAGTGCTGAGGAATTTGCTCACGTTTTATAGACAACTGTTTAAGTATTCTTTGCGAACAGTCCCGGCCGGTCACCGTGACCCCTGAATGCATTGGACTTACTGGCTGAACGGTGCAAATCTCTACTGAAGGTATAACCGAATCGCTGACAATCTTAAGCTTAGAACTTTTCCTTGAAAAATTCCAAGTTGACAGGTGAAGTATTACGGCTAATTTACGATCAGAAGCATAAAAGCTCAAATATATTCTTTGTTAGTGTGTCACTCGCAAATGTAGGTAAAATTTAATTTTAAAAATAGCTATTACAAAATTTTTTGTAGGCACTATTAGACAAATACTGAAAACGTAGCAAAGCAACGGAAATTATAATTTGTCTCATTAGTATTTACTTGAAATTCGTTGTTGTTATATATATCTATATATATGTATAGCTACCCCGTAAGGGATCTGGCGAAAAAATGTTATAAAAGCAATATACGAATATTTTGTACGCAATTCAGTTCAAAAGTATTCGCAAATTCAATTCGATATTAAAATAATCAATTACTGCAAACACATTTATAATATATCGACTTTTTTTAAATTCAGAAGTGTAGAATTCCATATCAAAATTCATACATTCTAGCGAGAATTTGAATTCTCATCGCACTTCAAAGGGAGCCGTCATGTATATCGTGTAGAATTCAACAGGAACACGAATTCCGAATACCATTGAGCTCCATCGGTACACCAATGAATAGACATGCGATTCTCGAGTAATCTTACAAGCACTTATGTATGAATTTTTATTGCTATCCCTTTCTCGAGTAATCTTACAAGCACTTATGTATGAATTTTTATTGCTGTCCCTTTCTATTTCTTTGTTGGTGCTTCGAACACTTCAGATTTCGATTGTATCGCTTTGTTGGTAATTTTAGGAATAATTACCATTTTTACATTAGTGAATTTTAATGGTTAGTGAAATTCCATCGATATATACATATTATGTACAAGTATGTAGCATCGACTGCAATGCGATGCGTAAAATGTTAAGCTTGATTTTAAACAGTTGTTTCAAATTTAAAGCAGAAATATAGTTAAGTAGGATATTGTTTTCTGTTTAAATCATGAAAAGTCGAAATATTTCCCTTTAGATTTTCTTAAAGACATTTTAGGTCACACTTGTCAAATATCTTAGTGGAGTTAGATGTCATGTGTAATCGTTTTCTATGTAATGTACGACTATAATATTTGTTAGCGCTGTAACATTAGTGATCTATGTATTTAAAGCTTTACACTTTGTTTAAGACGATGTAAATATAATTCGAATCTGGGATAATTACGACTTATTTAGAATAATATTTGTGACGCAACGCATAGGTAATTGCATAATTGTAAGATATTTTCTAATTTCGGCTTTAGACTGTACTGATACTAAGGCTTTTATTGAGCTACGAAATGCAGCTACAACACTCAGTAATTAAATAGTCAGTATTCGCCCGGTTCCGATAAAACCGCAGCGAAAAGGTGACGCAACTTTTGAATAAATAAATACACTGTGTTTCCTTTGCGCTACTAAAAGCCTTAGTATGAATGTCGCCTTATATAGGCAGTAGATAATTATTAGACAGTTCTTAGGTAATAAGGCCTTTTTTCAATATCGCTTTAATTATTGATTTATTTTATTAAAAATGGTCTTAATGCAAAAGTTGGTAATCTTGCCGCCAAAAATTGGACCGTTATCCCAATTAAACTTTCGTCTAATATGTACATATGTGTCATTTCAGTCTTGTTATGTTTTTGTATAGTCATTGTAATATTGATAATTTCGTTATAACTTCAAAATGTATCAATTAATTTTGTTCTTATTTAGCAAATTTAACTGTTCAGTTATGGTGCGTAATTGGCGATAATTGAATAACATTAAATTTCGCTTTTTATTAGGAGACTTATAACAATTTACTGAATAGTATGTTACATTAATTAATGTGTTTAAAAAATATTACAAAATTTTAAATTTTGTCATGACGTCGAAAAACTTTCTGTTTGAGGGAAAAAGTATTATGCAGTTATTTAATTTTGGTATTATTTCTAGTCATTAAAAAAATGTTTCAATACTCGTAATTATACGGATTTGTTTGTTATTCATAATAAATAATTGAATTTATATTAGTATATTAAGAAGCAAGTTACCGAAACTGTACATATATTCGAAAAAACTCAAAAAGCGTGCGTTCTAAAATAGTTAATGTGCTTAATACAGCAATCGACATACATATATATAATGTATAAGTCGTATAGATTTAACGTTTTTGAAATAAAATATAGTAATTTTATATATTGATATATTGAGATTATCCTCAGTGTAATGGCTATTACATAGACACAGTAATGTCTACTTCCCAAAGAGATAGGCAGAGACGAAAGAAGAAGGATCTTTAGTCTTGTCCACTTTCGTCAAAATCATCATAGAATCTCGACTATTAAAGATATTTTTGATCTATCATTCTTTTAGCCTTTCTGGTCTATGTAAAATGGCTTTTATAGCTTTTTAAATTTGTTAAAAGATTTTATAATCAATTTTTAGTCAAAATCGGATAAAAAAAGATATTCTTATAAATATTTATTTCATTTAATGAGCGATATAAAAGTAGGTACGGTTATACTAAATGGACGATACGTTTTTAATAAATATTCACTCAATAGCTTTATTACGTCACTAGTAGTTTCAATTTCAGCCTTTCAATTTCCTATTTTATGGATGTTCCAAAATTATAGATGAACTCAACCCGATGAACAAAAAATGTTCATAAAACATAATTATCACATAATTTTGGTAATTATTTTGAAATTACTAAAATTCTTTGAACATTTAAACAACATTCCAATTAGTCTAATTAATAAATACGTTAGGGCCCGTTTACACTTACCCAGATTACCATCACCAAAACGAGTTAATTTTACGACTGGGCACTTAGAAAATCAAATTACATTATAATTACATTACTTATCAATAGACAGAATCGAATATATAGGGCAAGGTGAACATAGAGATTTTATACTAGAACAGGGGAGGCATAGGCAGGTCTGTGAGTGCGGGTGTCAAAGAAGATAAGAGAAATATACTTATCTTTGTTTAATCACACATAAAAAAGAGACCTCATAGGCTCTCTTTTTTCTTCGATGGCCACATATTAGGCTGGCTCTAATATAATATCTCTATGAGAGTGACACATCTAAACTTCAGTTGTCAATGTTTGCGTTCCATTTCCCCAATCCTATTTCATACACATCGCCGTAGCCTATTTAGCCTTTGTAGTTTAACAATTCGATATTTTTAATTTTATGCCGAGATGGTCCGAGTACTCATTTAATACGCGGTACTCGGCATACCCGGCGACTTTTCGCGCCACAAACCGAGTAACTCGGCGGAACACGGCATGACTAAAATCAAACCGAGTAAATCTAAATTCGGTCGCTCGGTGTAACTTGAACTCGGCCTATCAATAGTTCTGAGTATCGTGTAGTGAAAAATAAATTAAATTTATTAGTGCTTAAGTCACATATCGTATTGAAAAACATTGTTTAGTATTTTATCTAAGAACATTCTAGTCACTTTAGAGTACACAGTAGATATCTACATGTATATAAAAGTACCTATCTTATTAGACAATAACTCAAATTTAAAATATTAAAAATTTTATTTATCATGAATATATTACGAGTATATAATATCTATGGAATCGTTTTAACGAACTATATTTATAATTGTATTTTAAAACATATGATAAAATAAATATATGTATTTATAGTGCGTTACTGTATGTATGTTATTATGTAGAGAAGTAAATTCCTATTCAATGTTAAATTGTACACTTATTAATATCGAGAGAAATTGTATAGAAACACAATGTACTGGTAATATTAATCCGCTTCGATTAATAATAGGTATGTACTAGGTCATTTTATTTGTTGATGTATTTAAAAAATAATCATTGTCATCGTGTATGTGTCTTTATTTATTTTAATAACAAAATTTATGTATTACAAACGGCTATATTTGTCGTATTCAATAACTGTTTAAATATTTACTATATGTTATTGACTGTACTAGTTAATTACGACATTTTAATAATAAATGCGTAGATTTTAAACATGAGTTATTCATCATAGATGTAGCCAATCGTATTGCTGGTTTTAGGAGACGATAAATAAAATTGTTCTCGACGCAATACGGTATAATAATCACGCTTTACAATTATTGACCATTATATAGGTTAATCGCATAAAGACACGCATTCTTATTGAGAAATAATGTAAACTTTCTACATATTAGAAAAACTCGAACACTATATACGCTGTAAGCTAATTATATTTCACGCATTTTGGGGTAACAAAGTGATTTCTTTTCAATATATATTTCTATTAGGGTCTTGCCGTAAGGAACTACTGTGAATGCACTGTTAGTGAAAACCTATGGAATAAAATGTTTCTTTCATAGACATGATTTTTATTTTGATGTTCCTTTGTCCTTTTCCTCTTTTATTATCGACGAGCGTATAAAACATTGTCTTTGCGATAATAATAAAGATAATTTAGCACAACCTCTACACTGGCCCTTACATCCGAAATGAACTAAAGCATAAATAAGTATGGAAAATAAACATCTGTTAAACTATAGGTACAATTCTAAGCACATACTTATGTTAATAGCATTACTGCCATAGAGAAAAATACATAAAAATATTTGGCTTACACGGGACTCGAACCCCTGAACCTCGGCTCAGCTTAAGATTTAATAACAACAACACGAAAGGGACAGTCTAATGAGTATTTTGCTGTGATTATTTATATTACTTTTGCGATAAGCGGACACAGTGGTATCTTGATGTAATTAATGAAAATAACAGGATAATAATGATAATTTGGCATAAGCCAAAACTTAAAATTAAGTAATAATTAACTACAAATTACCTTAAAGTGACATGATTTTAATGCTATTATTCTCAATAATCAATTCTTTATTTCAATCATAGTGGTACATTTGGTCTCAACATTAGTTATATTAAACACACATTATGAACTTTTGTGGCGTGTAGCAATTTTTTATGATAGGTCTGCAAAAAATGCGTAGGTACCTAATATTACGGGGCAAAGAATAACCTCTTTCTTTTAGAAGTACAGACCTCTAAATACCCAGTAAATAAACTTTTCACAAATAAAAGTGTTAAACATTTTCATTCGTAAAAGCCACGGGATTCCAATAAAAATATGATATGAGTGATATAAAAATTCCGTAGTCCCAATACGGCCTGTTTTGTAAAACCAATAAAACAAAATAAATGGGTCAGACGTAACCTCGCCGCAGGCGGACGACTCCACAATCTTGTCTTTATTATTGTCGGTGGATAAACCACGCTTAAATATCTTGGGGTCTTCAAATTGGAGCTAGTCCAAATGTTACGATCTAACCACTTTCGGTCTCGTAGAGTTCCGGATACGTCGGTTAAACGAGGCTCAAAGCGACTAGATGAAACAAAATTGGTGTACACCATCAATATCCCGCCTGTAATCTTATTAGATGTGTTGTCATTATTCTAGAATTGTTCGAATTGGTTGGTTGGTGGAAGTGGCGATGAAACGTAGATTTTTGGCATTCAGTTTTGCTAGAGTATTTACGAGTACGTACAAATATGGACAAAAAATTTCCAATTTATTTTAAGGCTGCTTCGAACAAATATTGTTCTCCAACATATATGTACATAACCAGATCTGTTCGTAATATTACCCAGCCATTACTTGTACTCTTTTTCTTTTACCTTATGCAGGTGTTTCAACCGTTTTACTGTTCCACTGTTCGACTATTGTCTCCTTTCATAACGACATTTTTTGATGAAACCTGACTACCACGCTAGCTTAGTAAAGGTAGACAAACTTCACACGTTCCTTCATATTTTGTTCATCATTATAGCAATGTTATACTTATTGATATTATACTTTAACCGCACGTGTAACGAAACCTTACAAACTTGTCTTTTAACTCACTTCCATTTATTTTACGGCCGACTTTGTTTTTCCTCATTCTATTAGCAATTACATTACCGCCAGCAAATATAAATATTACTCACATTTCGGCATGTTTATGCGAAATACTTGATAGAACAATATTTGAAGTCCATTAATATTAAGCGTAAGCATCCTACTTTTGTGCGCGGGTTTAAGATCAAATTATAAAAGGTTACCATAGCTTCTGGTTAAGTGTATTTGCAGATATGCCTGAGAGTACATTGTACTGAAGCTTCAGTGTTACGGGTTTCGTCATTATGTTTTCTTTCAGTGCTACAATTGATACATACAAATTCTCAAACACGCACGCAACTTCGTTAGCGAAGTCTCGACTGGGTGTATTCGTGCGTGTTGGGAATTTGAAACACTGATTCCCAGAGTTAGAGGGTAAAATCTATGCTTGGGGTTCGCTGCTTCTTTTACTAGTATTTAAATCGTTTTATCTACATACATGACATACACTAAACATACATACATTTTTATTGATATTATTAAGGCTTTGTGCGATACTAGGGCTAGTAGACCAAGAAAAAGCCGATTAAAATTAGAGAACAAATATTTGCAAGTTTAACTGTTATAGCACTTTTCGTCGCGCTATTATGATGTAAAATTAACGACGTTGGTAAACTAATTTGTACATTATCATTTTGGTATGCGGCAAGGTCGGTAAAGTATGGGACCTACATAAATGTTGGTAGGCAAAATAACATACCACGCATACTCATAACATTTATGTATATTTCAAGCAACTAACGTACGGTAAGAATAAGATAGGTATAGCGTTTGTATCTTGGCGAGTCATAAATTTAATTGACAGTGGCTTTGACCCCCACAGCATATGTGCCCATGTGTACCCATATGCTGAAAAGGTATTGTCTTTATCTGTGTGAATCAACTAATTCGCACAAGCACACAAATTTTCTTGTACGGGAATCGAACCCACTCTGGTTTCGCAGTCACGCTCTCTGACTACTACACCAAGAGGGCAAATTAAAAAAAGCTTGTGTGCATTGTTACATAGATACATACCGTCACGCCAGGTCCCTAACGGGGTAGTATATTATGGTATGCATTGTTGCTCGTGAAATACATATCGCTGCTTTTCATGAATACTCACACAATCCAAATTCCACATGTTACAGGGCAGCTATTTGAAAATTAAACAATAAAACAATATTGTATAAAATAACCAATCACAAAACGACATTTTTATTATGCCGGTTTTGCCGTTATGAATGTGAGTCTTACTGAATATGAAATAACGAATATTTTGGATTTATTTGTGTTATAAACTGGTATTTTCGAAATTTTGATTTGTGCGAGTATTCATGAAAAGCAGCGATATGTGCAAAACAATTTCTTAAATACAAACCAATTTCTCAACAAATAGGATGTCATGTAATCACAAATAGACAATTACTTAACCAGAAATTATATAACAGAGTTGTGGTGACAGTGTTATCTAAGTATTCAAATTAACAACATATAACTTTTTATACAAAACGGCAATTTACCTAAGACTTGTTTAACTTTAGAATTACTAAAAGAGTTTTTGCTACGAGTCATGTAAGAACATAAACTGTATGTACATAATGACTGGCAAACGATCCCAGTAAAGGGCACGCCCAAACATATTGGTATGTATAACCATTTTAGGTTATTACCATTTCAGGTTTTTAATCAAAAACGATAGAATGAAAGTATATCCACAAATATTTATCAAATAAGAAACTTTTTGCGCCCTACTGGGAATATCTCAGGGAGAAACTTTTAAAGTTAATAAGTTAATTTAATTTTAAACTTTTCTTATTCTAAGCTCGTGAATTTATTAGCACGGAACGCAGTTGTAAAGTCATAGAAGGTTAACGCAGAACAACTTTGAGCTTTGAGCACCTGTTACTTTACAATGTTATAAGAGTTTTCAGTTCGAACATCCTTCGATATAATGATGAAGAAAAATATCGCGACACAACATGCGCTCCACAATCGCTTCGGTAGTGAAAACCTTAAACATTCTCACACTGAAAGGATACTCATACTTATGTCTAAAAACCTTTGTCTGAAAGCCCGTAATTTATTGGTAATAGAAACAACGCAACATCCTAAGGTCGAACAGAATGAACTCAGCACACGCGCGATATAAATCTTCACACGCGTACATAAAATAATTCACACATACTCGTAGCCGTGATTAGGTAAATGGCGAGGTGTGTCGAAGATAAAGCGATGGTCTGCGGTGAGTCAATGTGACCCCATGACTCATGTGATTATCCGCTCGTTATTTGGAAAATCGTAAAAAACGACCATCCGTCGAATGGCCATTGATCCGAGTGCTATTAATAAAAATATTATGAAAAATTTCTTGTAGTTTATTTCGTCCTTGTATCAAGATCCTCCTAAACGAAGTATATGAAGAATACTATCCGAAGGCAATGGACATATGAAGTTATTTATCGATTGTGACCTACTTAACTAGCTAACAACAATATTAGCTCACGGCTTCGTTCTGATGGATTTCTAAACAATTTCCTTGTATTCTTTAGTTTGTTATTTATTTTACGGGTTGATTTAAAAAGTATTCTAAGTAGCCTATGTCTCAGGCTACAGGATCCCTTCATACCGAATTTCATCAAAATAATTTACACTCTCTTTGATTAAGACTACTATATGTATATATGTATGTGCCTATTACAAACTTGTATAATCAGCATACAAAATAATGCTTCAATAAACGGCTGACCTTTCTCAAATCGCAAAAGGCATTCCAATTTTCATTCGATTCAATTTATGTATATTCCAAGTCGTACTTGAACCGAATTTAGGGTTAAATTAGGGTCCTCCCACTCGATATAGTGAGAACACCTGAACCGACAAACCTATTTCACGCCCTTCAGGATTTCATTACGCTTGATGTAATTAAACTTAGTTATCTGTTACTAGTATATACGATTGAAGTTTGAATCAAAGTTTCACAATATTAATTTCCAAGCAGCACAAAGGTAGACGAAAAGTGTAAGTGTTGTTGCTTTAAAAATATTCGCCGTTTACAAACAAACATACAAACGATATTAGTATTGTTAGTATTGATCTCGTGGTGGTTTTACAATTCTAGATGTCAGTTTTTTATAGATACAAGAACTTTATTTCAGTTTCAGTAATACTCACAATGTGAGTAATTACACACTTATCGCCCCGTTGTCTTTGGGTAGCTACCTGCTAATACAAAAAACTGCTTGCTCTAATATACGTCAATGTCTTTCTGAAAACTCTACATCTGGTTCAGGTTCAAACACAGAATAACTCTTACAATTACAGATTAACCTTATATATGTCTGTTTATTTATTTATTCTTTATTAAACCATTACAAAAATTGTGGTACAAAGGCGATATTAATTCTAAATAGCATTTCCTACCAGCCAACCTCAGGGTTGTGCAGAAATGGCGAATAAGTTGGAATATGTAAGTTGGAATCTGATTATATGTATGTAATATTTTTTATTATAATATGTACTGTAGTCTATGTATTCAGTCTCGTGCACATATGACTGTAGAGGGCGTGGGAGTCGACAGCGAACTGTCAGACGGTACGGTAGCTGTTGCGTGTTGTGTGTGTTGACGAGCCGATATTTAGGTAATAAACTGTGACATTACATGTACATTAGGCATCGGGGCTTTCTATTAATACAGAAGAGATATAAATCTTAACTGGACTAAAAGTAGGTTTCTTGCAAGCCGGTTAACAGGTAATACTGGTATAAATCCTCCCACATTTACAGTAATCCTTGCAAATTGATTAGGTAAAGACTTTCTCATTCGAAAACAGGAATAATTAAATGAATTGATTGCTAAAGAATGCCTTTAAGCATTAAGTACAACCTTTTATCCCTTACCTAAAAGGTTATAAAGATAATAAATTAATAAACTCTCATAATACAATCCAAAGTTCATCTTGGGTATGAATCTAACCGACTATCTATGGCTCAGCGGTAAACCCTTAAACCACTGGACCAACGGATCAGTTTTCTGACTAACTTTTCTAACGGAAACTGATCTGAATATTTTCTTTTAAAAAGCTTAGAAATATAAATATATCGGATTACGTATGTATGCAATGTTCATTATTTATACGGAGCTTCATGAATATGAAAGTACACAGTTTGCTTGCAAATTTAGAATGAAAACAAAGTGATAATATTGTAGGTACTTACGTTATAAGCCTTCCTTTGTATGCAAATATTTTGTCCCAAGACTTAGGTGTTACATATTCAAAGTGCAAATACGTAATGTTAATATTCGTGTGAATTCGCACTCTTGATGAAAACATAGGTAAAACCAAAAGCTTTATTAGTTACAAGATGATTTCCTTCACATAACCAAATAATCCAGAACCAAATATTCCAAACTACGTAATCTACATAAACAAACATTCAGTTTTTTCGTCTTTTTACGCGAGATCACGTCTAAAAGCTTGATAGTTACAATTAAGAAGACGAAAGTTATAAATTGAGAATCATAAAAGAATAAATTCTGTGACGGCACGACCGAAGCACATTATTGTGTTTATAAAAATGTCACGTATACCGATTAAAGTGCGCAACACCTACCATTATCTCTGCCTAACGGGCAGCTCGTGATAATGTTTAAAAGAAAAGAAAAACTATACAAATAGCTATTTATTTAAAAAAAATATTCAGTACAAATATCCGACCGTGGTTCACGACATACACAAAAATGATACAAAAATTATCCCAATGTTTATAATATTTACTTGCGCATTATAATTATACGAGTGGGAAAACGCAGTTGTGTCGGTGCATAATGTGCATACATAAACATGAAGCATATCATAATGGACATGTAGAAGGAAAATCTGATAAATGTCATAGATAACATTAAATAGCATGTGGGTTTTTTCCAACATTTAAAAATAAACGCACAATTTATTATTGCGCTTAGTTTTACTCTCAGCAGCCACAGCCACTGTTAATACAATTTGTTGAAAATATATGATCGCTAAATTGAAATTGTTGGCGAGCTTTACTGTTTATTATTTCTAGAGTCAATTTGTAAACTACAGCTTGCTTTTGTGCCCTAGTAGCGGTTAAGGTAGCGTAGTAATTCCATCAGAAATATAACTAAGAAAGTTAGACTTCAGCAACGCGGTCGCTCGTAAAATTACTGCCAAATCTATATGAAATTGCGGCGACCCCAACACAATTGGGAACACCGCAGGAAAATGATAATGACGATGATTAAAACTTTTCAGTGCCTACTATATTACGGTTTCCATTGAGGCTTTATTGATCGACCGTAACTTGGTTCAGACAATTGTTACAAATGTTATGTGAAATGCAAAATATTTCTCATGCGAATAAAATTTTCTAAGCAATTCAGAGACTCAGCAATTCGCTAAACCTATTGCTGGTATTAATACATGAGCTACAAATTCAACCGTGAATGGAGACATCTTAAAATACAGCTAATTAATATAAAACATGCGCGATGTAAATAACAATTACCATTACTGATAATATTAGACTCAACTGCACCGTCTATAACGTATGCAGCACACATTATACATACATACGAGTATGCACTATTGTGTGCTGTGGAGACAAAGGGCACATTTACCAACCGGTCGATGAATATTAAGCATTATGTAAGTCGATCAGACATGATCATTTGAATGTACGATATGAAGCAAAGCCCCGGGTTCTGTATCTTGAATTACATGCATACATGTATAAATCACATAACGAAGCATAAATAAGTCGGTAGCTAGATTGGTTGTATTTCTCAAGCGCAGGTAACCGAATTCACACTGCAGGTAGAGACTGGAATATATGTTATGAGTTACGAAAGGTATATCGTATAAAAACAGACGTTAAGATTTATTCCGGTTGCGAATTGTATGCAAATTAATCATGAACATAAGCTAAATTTCGGCTGTAACTGTCAGATATTCCGGCATTCCGAGTCTATCCGCACCCGGATGCTCAGACGGAATACAAATACCGACTGCTGCCTGCAATTGTTTTTGCCAAGTGGCGTTAATATATGAAAATGAGAGATAAAAGTAACTTCACCGGTTCAAAAAATGTTTTGATTAAAACTCTTTAGAAGTAGCCAAAATCATTTCGTCGTGTAATACACCTTTAATTTTAATGGAGAACATAACGACAGGAAAAGAAGTGGCCAGTCTAATGGAAGTTCATTTAAAATCTAATTTTAAAGAATCGCTCAGCAAATGTTTTAGAAATGTGCGATATGCAAACAGCTGAATGCTATAAGCTACTAACATTGTATGTTCCTTGCAAACCTATTTAGGTCAATTGATCAGATTAGATCGTACCTACCTCGTATCGTTGAAATATTTCAATCTTCAATAGACTCGGATGAGTATTCAATTACTGGCCATCGTATGGATCTTGTTAGAGGAACATACATACATACATCATCGTTTCGTTCGACGCGAATAATTTATCATAGATAGTTATTCAATATCTCAGAATACCTAAAAGTTACTTTACCTCAGTTATTATAATTAATTAGACTCCAGTCGATAGAATAATGGTAATTAACTTTTTCATTGTTAATTTAAGAGTTATGGAATTTTTTATGGAAATCTGTTGAAACAATGGCGATTTTTAAGTCCATAAGAATCACGCACGCAAATAGATTAACACAACTGTAAGTATATTTAATTGATTTCAATATTACATATTAGACGCAATTTATAAACACCGAACATTTTGGATTCATTCCACAAGAAAACTAAAATGACGTTAGATTGTTTGCAGCACAAGTGGCTGCGGTGCATAAAACACGTGGGTGTCCGAAAGTAATCCACATATGAGCTGTCCAAGCAGATAAGCACGTCATGGATACAATTTTCGTACACTTAACGAGGCGGAGATGGATATCTCAAAGGCCTAAACAAAGCAACCGTACGAATAAACCCACCTTTACGCCCAAGATGTCATACACACGTTTGAAATAAAGGTTAGGTACGTTAAAGTACACAAAGAAGAGAAATTTCAAGTAATGGATTGAAAAATAAAAATCGTTCGTAACGACTCACAGCACTGCGTTTTAAGACTGTTTGGTGAACTCTTAATTGATGCCCGAAAGCTTTCTTAACTCACTCAAATATTCACCAATGACCTTAGAGGAGTGAGGGCTTTGGTTTTGGCAGTTAATTATTCTCGGTCTTTAACCACATTTAGAGCCTTGTTTGTCCTGTTCAAAGTGGGAACGAAGAAATGAAATGATATCGAAGGCAATAAATAGAAACACACAATTTTATTCTGTTGTGTGAAAAGTACCAACAACGTACTAATTACAATAGAAAACGTATTTTGCAATAATTGAATAATATTAATATTATCATTCCAATCGTCGCAAGGTACTGCAGTGCAGTGCAGAAGTTATAGTTCAATATCGCACTTCTCGTATACTTAAGCAGCAATGTAATAACAAAATATTTTTAATGGAAGATTTCAAATCCAAAAAAACTGCAGTCCAATAAAAATCACACTAAATTTCTTCAAAGAAAATTTTGTTATTTCACGTTCAATACCATCGTTCAATGTTCATTATTCTATCGTTCAACTTTCATCGTTCCATCGTTCCATCGTTCGCGGCGATCGCTAACCACTGAAATTCTCGACGAGTAACTCAATCATTAAAAACATTGAATTGCGTAGTTAAACTTTATTCTGGCAATTGTTTGTCCACTCACCTCCAAAAGGTCAGTATGTTTTAGCTAGATATTAAAGTACCTAAACAAAGTACCTAAGAGCTATTAAGCAGCAATAGTGAGAGCGGTGGTTGCACACATGTGTGTATTATCCTTTACTATACTTTTGAAGTTCATTCACGATTAGTTAAAGACACAAGAAAAATAAAGATCATTATAGCAGCTAGGGTAAGAACCTTTGGTAAAGAGATTTTTCAAACCGTTCGTTTGCAACTATTTTATGAAAGCAGCGAAAGTCATCGCTTCACTTAAGGATACCAAAACCTCTTTTTTTCTTTTGGCAAAAATAACCCGTAAACCCAAACTCTAATCAAGAGGCTGATTCCTTGAGATATCCCCTTCGGCAACGATCAATATTCAACCTTGAACTGCCATCATCCATAATAAATAATTCCAACGTAAGTAATTATTACAGTGTATGCGAGGTTCATTTATTAACTATTCATTGAAGACGATCGTTTTTTGTTCGTTTAGTTACTATATGATTTCTATCATGTTCAATATTTAATCCATTGTATAGGCGATAGACCACGACTGAGACTCAAACAATGAAATAGAAGTGATTCTCGGCTCGTCTTAAAGTTAGCCGAATTTATCTAAATGCTTCAACGCAATTAATAATTCGTTTATAAACTACCCCCTATATTGAATCGTAATTAATTTATTTTAAATATTCAAAATAAACATTAAAACACATCATGTTAGTTTCAAAGTAAATGTACTTCATTATAAGCGGAATATTTCTATTACCTATCCCCAGATGTAATGTACCTAGGTCAGTGATAAATAATAACGGCTTGTTTTGCTTTTAACTGAACCAGAAAGTCGAAATTGTAAAATATTTCATTCAAAAGATTCAGACCCTTTGATTGCGATGATCACGCGGTTTAGTAAAAACAATTTAATTATTCAGATATTAAGCCCGCATCGGCTCTTTGGGAATCAGCGCTGCGGAATATCGTACACTTTACACGCGGGACTTTGTATTATCGCAAAAACGTTGCTTTTAACACTCAAATTGTTACACACAAATAAGCAAATCATAGTGTCACTGACGAGTACGTTTTTTTTATTATTTTCAAAAAATCATTAGAGGTTATTGTTTCAGACATCGTGTGTAATAAATGAAAAGAAAAACATTGTTTCTCATATCATAATACAGATACATAAACAAAATATATGTATTTAGAAATAAGAAAATAGTTTGAGTACCTACTCCTTACTTCATATACTTTGAGACTTGAAGATGTTATCGGAGATTACCAACTTTGAGCGCTATCGGTTCTCGAATGATCGCTAGTAGCAATTTCCTTTGAACGTTTTCTC
The DNA here is from genome assembly GCA_018246895.1 of Aspitha aspitha aspitha. Taxonomy (NCBI): domain Eukaryota; kingdom Metazoa; phylum Arthropoda; class Insecta; order Lepidoptera; family Hesperiidae; genus Aspitha; species Aspitha aspitha. The sequence continues at coordinate 17,229 of DWGJ01001804.1, forward strand.
GATACAGAATGTGTATACTTAGCACATGATTCTGAAAATATGAAAATATAGTTATCGCTTAAAGAATCTTGCAGTTGTCGGCTTTTCAGGTCCCTACTTATTCACTTCCACTAGTTCCCTCATCACGGATGAATGATATTTCTTGCTATCTTTTTAAAGTCGGAGATTTTTCCGTCTGCTTAGTAAGTAAAGCTCCCACAAAGCAGAGACTTCATTCAGATGAAAGACGCCCAATTTTATTAAGCCGACGCGACATGCCGGGTTTCTAGTTGCACACTAATTGACGCAGTACGTCGAGCTTTAATAGCTATTTCTATGCAGCATGCATGCACACAATATGCATAACATGCATACGGTACTCCGGCTATGCTACGCTACGATAGGCAGTTACGTAAACTGACAGTTGACGGGCTTCCATTTTCGGTCTATGCGTTTAAAAAGAGAACGCCATCAATAATAACCAAGGATTGACAGGAAGGCGCCCTTACCAAACCAAACTATTGTTTATGGTCTATAAAGCGTAAATATTTTTAAACTAACATTATAAAACAATGTTAATGGAAGTGACACATGTAACGAACAATTACTTATTCCAAACACAAGCAATTAATATCCACGATCCGCCAATAAATCAGCAAAGTTAGCGTCCGCTATAAATAGTTATTAATCGATTATTCTAATATCTACTGAATGCATCGAACCAATGTTTGTTGGTATTATCGTCTAATCGTGAGCAAAATTAATCAATAAAGTATTTTAACATTCCGCTTCAAACAAGCTTGGAGCTGAGCTCCGCTTCAGAGCTGGAAGAGGATGTACGGATCAAGTCTTCTCCCTCCGCAACATCGTAGAGAAGCATCTGGCAGTAGGCCG
>DWGJ01001805.1:0-18095 GCA_018246895.1 Aspitha aspitha aspitha
GGTAGGCGTAAATGTCACACAAGCCATTATAACCAAAGTGCCGGCAAATTTACCACTTAAAGCACAACAAAAACCCATCCGAAGGTGAATCTTCACAGTTATCGCACCTTTGGAGGCAAAAAACACTAAATAATTGCATAGAAATAGTACAGAACGCAATAGTTTGCAATGTAACATTGAATCAAAAAAACAACCTTAAACACGTTTATACGTTAAATTATAGTACGGTTATTGTTAAATTCACTATTTATTTGTGTACCGAGAAAACACTAATGCGGAATTCTGTTAAAATATCATAAAAATCGTAATATTATGATTCTCACCTGTTCTTCAGCCATCTTTGTTATTTTCATGCATTTGAAGTGACGTTTCGTTTCAGCGCACAGATAAAACAGCGTTGTCTTAGAATTTTTGTATACTAAAAAGTAATATTTTTTTATTAAATACATACCAACAGTGATTAATAAAATCAACTTAATCATTAATGGTTTATAAGTCATTTAGATTTTATTCATAGAATTTGTGTAAATAGTAAATGAAATTTAACATTAGGTTCTATAATTAACGGTTATATTTATATTATTCTTTGTAATAATATCGCTATATTACTGGCACTAAACTTTTTCGTCATCAATCATTTTATTGAGAATCAGATATAGAACAGATTTTTTATTCTGACAAATTTTACGTTGCAGTGGATTCAATTAACAAAAATGTAACTTTATTTTCGCTGGTTATCATTACCCTCCCGATCTATGCAGCAAAATGTTAAAAATGAGAATATCCAAGCTCAAGAAGATTTTCAGTGTTGTTCTTATTCCACGTATTTTGCGAGATGAAATCACGTTGACGCCTTGGAAAATGGCCAGACGTAAGTATAACTAATCATCCCCATAATAAACGCTTATTGGAGCACAAATATTTAATCTACAGAATGTGGTCTTCAATAATCCTATAACGTAGCTCCCATTGTACGAAATTACAAATTCCAAGTTTAGAAATTTCAATCATAGCCAGTCATACCTATAAATATAATAAACAAGTAGCTGTTACAAGCGGCTTCGCCCGCGATAGTTCTCACGTCGTCCCATTATTGCATCCGTAACGCCATCTGAAGTGAATTATTGAATTGTATTTTTCAGTGAAAATTCAATATTTTTTTGGTGAAAAATAATAGCTTAATTTATTCCCCAGGCTCTCACCTGTCTCCAAACCGAAAATCATCAATCTGTTTTTCATTTTTGCATAATTTTTTGTCTTAGTGTATATGATTTTAGAGCAAAATGATTCATTTTTTTCCGAATGTTTCTCAGGGCCCCTTGATGGACTTTGGAGGTTCAACAAGTCCACAGACTCTAAGGACCAGGATGCCAAATGTGAGAAGTGCAAGAGGCTTATCGAGATGGTTTTCGGCCCCGAGAAGGAGGATCACGCGTTCAAGAACACTACAACCGCCGTCGAGGATATACGCTTGAACAAGCTGTCAGGTGTCATCCATCAGAATGAGATTGCTAATAGCGTCGTATCCCGAAACAAAGCGAAGGAATCTGAGTCGGCCGATCGAAAACATTCGCACGACATTGTTCAAGCTACCACCGCCAAGGAGAACAAAGAGGAGCTAGCACAAAAGCTGGAAACCATTGAGGAACCAGTTTTGGTCGAGGCTGGAACGCCTAAAATCGAGGGTTTCAACAGTCCCCCCAGGGTGCTAGGCGAGCATGACGTCACATTGGACAACCGATATTCTATTTACACTAAAATCGGTGCAGAGGAAGACGCGATGGACGCGATAGCCAAGAAATGTCTCAGCTCGCCGCCGGACAAGATCGACGAGCGCATCATTGAGGAGCTGAAGAGTTGCGGCATGTTGGGTAAGGGGCGACGGAAAACGAGCTCGAGGAGACATCGATCGCACATCGACAGGCCCCACAAGAAGGAGCCAGAGTCCGACACGAAAACGGAGGAAAGTATGCTATATTTTAAAAGACAACACACACGAATCAGTACCGTGAAGCCGTACCCATCGGTGCGGCATCTAAACCTAACGTCTCCCAACGTTGGCAGTGTCCATTCGGCGTATTTCAAACACGTACAAAAACCCTCAATCACAAGTGCAGAGTTGGCAAGCGATGTTCGCAGCACGACTGGCCAAAAACTTTCCACTGCCGACAGTGCGCTCGTCTTTGGTGACGTTAAAGAATTACAAGTGTCGAATGAAAGGGTCGTTTCATCGCAAACCGTGACACACCCAGAACGCACCAGTAAGCCGGAAGATGCGACAGAGATTGAGGAAATACACATAGCTGACACCGAAGTGAAAACGGACGACATTAAAGCTATCAAGCCGGATATTTTTCCGTGCAATCAGATTGTCCGAGCGTCTGAGACGCCTATGATTGATCCGTCGTTTCTTCCGGACAAACGCGAACACGTTGCTCTTTCGACGCCAATCAATCCGCAAGATTTCGGGGTGGACACGCCGGAATTGCCGTTCAGAAAGTCGAACACCGCCATCTCCGGGACATATCCGCAACCGCAAAGAGACCAAGAGCAACTAGAACAGCCGGAATCCGCCATATCCGCTAACCAAAATCCCGCCGAGTTCTATGATTTCGTTCACGGCGATGTAGGGAAGCTCAACGATCACGCGTTAACACCGAATACGATACGACCGCTGGAGTCCTATCATCCGTACACGATTATAACCGGGACAGAGGATGTTTATAAATCGCATAACGCACGGTTCTCGACGAACGATCCTTCATCGGATACCCGGGTATTGGATATCGCACCAAACTCACAAACGACAGACCCGGACATATCGACCACGATCGGACCAGTGCCGCAGCTGAGGGACATGGAGGAGAAGGTCCCGTTGACGGAAATGTTGAGGAGGGTGCGCGACAGGAACTGCTTGCAGTACTGTCAGGAATGCAAGGATTTGCACGCTGATCACGTCGTGGCGCACAAGTGTTGGCCGCCCCTCGACAAGGGACCAGCGAAGACCTTAGGACCGGGGTCCTGCAAACCCACTAAGCCCGCTCCTCCGCCACCGCCAAAGTGTCCCCCGCCGTGCCCCCCGCCGTGCCCGCCGCCCAGCAAAAAGAAGGACCCGTGCGCCAAGTTCACGAAGACCAACCTGCTAGGGGACAAGATCAAGGAGACTTTTACGCTAGTGTTGCAAGTTGGCTTAACCGCGTCTTCCAATCCGCCGGCTCTCTGTCACAAATACATAAACACCATCACGGAGCCTCTGAAACGGGTGAGTTTCGTGGAAGACACACGTAGAATGGGCACGTTGTCGGGTTTCCTGCTGAGCCGTAATCCGGCTAAGACGGTTGCGCACGAAGAGGACGTCATTCTGACCAGGGACTACGCGCCCTGGTCGCCGATACCGTCCTGGCCCATTCCGAAAGTTGAGAAGAAGAAGACCTTCGTCTGCCCGAAGGAGGGCTGCAAGATAACACCACCCCCGCGCCTCAATCCGCCGTGCAAGGAGAATCCGTGCATAAATTTGCCCAAAAGATCGTTCGCGTCGCTCAACTACGTTTACGAGCCGCTGTATTTATACAAAGATAGAGACTGACCCGTGCTATCACTGCTTTGTAATGATAAACAGCGAAAATAAACCAAGATTTCTTCGTACCGCTTGTGTAATTTTGTGCCGCATCCTAGCACCGATCGGCGCGACGCACGTTTCGGTTGTTACGGCAGTCGGTGCTGCCACATATAAAAAAAATTATTATGAATATACCATTGCATGAAAAAAATTGCATTTGACTTTAGATTTGTAGATTTGTATAAATGTATTAAAATATGTGGTATTAAATTGGCCATAATAAGAGTATGTCTTTAACAACCCGGGGCAATTGATAAGCTACTGAGGCGAAGCCGTTTATTCGCACAAATATGGGTACACTAGCAGCGTGTCGTGCGTAACTAGCGCCATCTATGGAGCTTATTTGAATCAAACATGTTTTCTCGTGAAAGTTAATGTTTATACGCAAAAAGTAGCTCTCCGATACTTCAACTATCACAATCAACTCATCACACAAATGTTTGTCTTGGGTTGAAATTGAACCCATAACCTCTGGTTTCGCACGGGTTTCCTAACCACTACGAGGTTTTTGTAACGACATCACGTATATACTTTATTCACTTTTTTGTACGTAAAACCATATTTTTATACATCGGAACGAAAATATTCCATGCAACTGTCAAAACTGTCAAAAATGTTGCCATTCGTCTCACTTTCGTTAGCCAATTTAATAGCAGTAGTCATAAACAAAAGTGACAGTTGTACAAGAGAAAAAAAAACAAGTGTTCAATTCTATACGCATTTAATGCAAGTCTGCGGCTATAACTAAGGGCTTGGCGTGAGGGTCGTCGTACTGATCGTTAGAACTACAGTTGTACAGCATAATGACGCCGCTGAAGAGTATGCCCGTGCAAAAGAACGTGACGAACAGGGCCGCGAGGATGTTGCAGTTGAAATACGGTCCGCAGTTTACCGACGGACCGAACCGCCTGGAGGGACGCGGGTAGAATATATCCGACTCGTTCTGACCCAGGCGCTGGTAGAAATCCACCTTGTCCAGGTAGGGTTGTATCTGCGGGAATACATAGTTTAACGTGTACATTTTTTCTTACAAGCTTTATATTAACCTGGTATGTAAGTTTGTCCGGGCGGGAACCTTGCGACTGAATTTTAGACCAGTTGTCTTTAACCGATTCAGCTGAAATTCGGTATACACTCGTATTCTGGATGACAATGCATGCTTAGCTATATGACGTCATTCTAATTCTAATATGGCGAATCTAGCAAGATGGCGGACTTATTTTTTCTGGACTACCATAGTATGAGTATGAAATGAAAGGGCTCGATGAGGAGAATACGAAACAAGCTTGTTATTAAAAAGCTTTTTTTCAACGTTAATCTATTTTCAGTGAATTTCACACCACTAGGCTGTCACTGCACTCACTTGATATTGAGAAACGGTGACCGCGCTCCTGTCCCTCGAATTGACGATGACCAGGGGTTCCCCGCACACGTACGAATTGCCCCACGGCGCCCCCGCCTTCAGCTCCGACCGCCCAACCTCCTCGCCGCCCTCAAGCAGCATTATATTATCTAGAAATAAGTTTAATTAGTGTAAATTGAATAAATATTATTGATGACTAATGGACTCGCTGATGCTGTATAACTGTAAATCGACATTAATGTATTATTGTGACATAATGTAATTGAATATTGTTAATATATAATGTATTGTCTATTATGAATAATGTATAAGATATAAGACACGACGACATCAAAATAAATGAAATTAAAATTTTGCCCGCCGACTACTACCTACTACTACCTTACTTGTACTACCTTAAATGTACCTATATTTGTGAAAATAAATATGTTTGTCTTTGGAAGAATTACACATAGACAATCACTACTCTATAGCAGTACACGTTTTGGCCCTAACCGTTAACGTGGGCCCTGTTTTAGTATCGTGCTAACAAATATAAGCACTTGAGAAAATAGGATTTCGAAATCACAGCCAGATACTTCAATTTTATTACAAATTTGGCTGACATGGACGGTTCAGCTTCCTTCTATACAGCTGGTGAAAAAGCTTATATATTTACGCTATATAATAGTCTCACCGATAATCCAGCTGTCTTCGGTAAACTGGAAGTTGAATTTCAGCTCAAAGTCGCTGTACGTCATCCGTGTGGACAGCTGCTTCTTAGTCCAGGTCTCTTCTGCGACAAGGGGGATCTGGCTGAACATTGATCTACGAGTCCCCGCGGTTGTGTAGACACCTCAAGAAAAATCGTTAAATTTCAATTCGTTCATTATGATTGGAGTATAATCCGTACTATTTGAATACAAATAAATAGAAACATAGAACAAATACGTTTTTTACATACAGCTCTTTAAATGGCCAGTGGCGTTCACTACCAGTCAACTTTGGGTAATGGTGAGAGAAAATATTGAAATGTTTTTTAAATAAATAAAAATAGAGCGACCTGTTGCATTCTAATGAACATTATGCGACTATCGCTTTTTTATGTTTTTTTTACAGATAGCAACACTGACCTATTAAGCGGAAGAGGGCGCCAGTGCTCGTAATAGTGACGCCCGGATTACGCCTAACGTACGGAGGTTTCACCGTCACAAAGTTCATTTTGTGAATTGGAATAGTATTGTATTTGCCGGTGTAGAATGCCACGACTGGACCCCCATAGATACGACGAATCACAGAGTAAACGTCCACCATTATGACGTCATGCTTTCTTAACGATTCGATGCGACTATCCTTGTCGCTGTCTTGAAAGTAAATGTAGAAATGCCTTGACTTTCCATCGTAAGCCTGCAGCTTGGTGGTCATGCTGCTCAGGTGTAATGTATTAACCTGATGCTGTGGGAAAATCTGTTTTAGAGTTTTAAACGGCTGGGATACAGCTGGAAAATAGGTGACCGTCTTTTTGCTAAAACCTTGGTGGAGCTTAAAGAAGGGAGATCCGTCTTTGTCTTTAGAGCTTATGTCTTCAAGGCAAAAGGTGTCTTCGACGAAGAGTATCACGACTGTACTCTGCTTTTGGGCTTCATGGATGATATTAATGAAGTCCGAAGTTGTAAGCTTCGAGAAAGGGTTGGGCTGCGTAAATACATCAGTCATCACATTGTCATAGTCTAGTAAGAACAACGGCACTGAATCTCTCTCAACCTTACTGCAGTGTCCTAACGCTAATGCGGCTAAAAACCAAGCTAATAAATACATTTTGTACTGAACATTCGTTATCGCCTATCACACAATTTTTTGAAAGAAGATACCGTCATTTTATTTTATTCTTTTTATTTCCACTATATGGCGTGAGAGGTTAATATTATTCTAAATGTAACTTAAAGTTTTCAGTTTATATTTTCTAAATTTCTTATTTAACTTTTAATTTTAGATTAATGAGAATATTTTAGAAAACAAATCGATAAAAACATTTAATTGGCTTACCCGGAGAAAAGTCAGTACCTATTAATAAAATCAATCTATAGTCTTTGATAAATACATTACATTACAACGTATAGTTTTAAAGTTCGAACACATAAAATTGTTTTACCATAATTTTTTTTCTGAGATTATTATCTGGCATTTTACTGTAGATCTTATTCACTTATCAATTAACTAAACGTATCACATAAGATACATTCATGTGATTTTTTAAAATTCTATAATGGCAACATCACGAACCCATAGAGTAGCGTCAAAGTAATCATATGATCACTTTTCACATGATCGTCAGTCCGTCGTCATCGCCCATTTTTCTGTCTTTTTATGACAATTCCGGGCTAAAACAGGGATTTTAGTCCTCCAACGTCCACTAGCTTAGTTGTGAACTTGCTAAAATGGCGTTTAGCCGTTCTGTGTTTGTTTTATTTCTGTTAAATGTCGTGGTCTGCTATGCATCTGTGCCCGTGTTTCTTTGGGGCGACTTGGACGGCAAAGCTCCCAAGTCCAACCCGCTCGCGACGGTATCGGAGACAGAATTCGAAGGTATACTAAAACGGGAGCTGCAGGACGACCATTTTATTGCGATTTTCGTAGACGAGTCTCTCTCCGTCGAGGATTTTTCATTGAAGAATGAGGACGGCGAGACCGTGTTCCCGTACTTGCACGCGAACATCGGCGACGCGTTGTACATCCCGGCGGTGGAGAACGCGCTGGAGACCGTCCACGGGCTCGCCGATCCGAAGAAGACGAGCTTCGTCACGGTGACCGATGAAGCCCTGACCGCGGACATCGGCGCCCGGGACGGCGGCATCGCGTTCGTATCGCTGAAGGACGCGCGCGACGGCGAATCGCGCGCCGATTTGCTGCGACGCCACAACGATTTGATGGAGGACATGTTCACGAAACTGCAAGAGAAGCACGACAGAGTGGTGGCGGTGTACACCGCGAGGTACCCCTCGTGGGTGGTGGCGATTCACTCGCGCGTGCGGCGCCAAGCTGCCAACGAAACCAAGGACTACCGTTTGAACGGTGTGCGTATATATGTGAACAGGCTGGTCTTAACGGTGGACGGAAAGGCCACCAACCTCACAGAGCTCACCGGCAGCCACACCAACTTCAACGACACTGAGATGAACACTGAAATGGACTTTGGAGACACTCGTCTGACCCTCTACTTTGTGTCGCAGGGTGGCTACTGGTTCTTCGGTAAGTTAGAATGTGTACTCTGACAACTAAGCATGAACATGTCGATTACAAATATAAGTCAATTTTAGTGTAAACATTAGGTAACAATAAATAATCAAGCATTAATGGATAATTAAGTAAATCCATAAATTCATTTTTTAAATTTATACGCCGTAAAAGGCAAAATATGATTGAACTAACAATAAAATTGTGTAACATCTTTAAATGTACCCATATTTGTGCAAATAAATGTCTTTGTCTTTGTGGACAAGTTAAAATGTAACTTTTCAAGTTTTTTTTATATATGTTTTAATTTTATACTGAACACTAATTTTTTTTGTACTATTTGAAATCAAATGTACTCTATGTAGTCATGAGTATATAACAATATTAATCAGTTGTTGTATAAACCAATGAAATGAGATATTAAGTTATATACAGATTAGTTATCAAATTCAATCTCTGATACTATAGAACCAATCCTAAAACTTTTCATCTATACTAATATTATAAGGAGGAAAATTTTGTTTGTTTGTTTGTTTGTAATGAATAGGCTCAAAAACTAATGGACCGATTTTAAAAATTCTTTCACCATGGAAACATAACTTTATCCATGAGTAACATAGGCTATACAACATCACTCTATGACCAATAGGAGTGGAGCAGCAATGAAAACTGGTGCAAAACGGGAATAATTTATATGGCAACACAACGTTTGCGGAGTCGGCTAGATTGTTCTCTAATTAACGCGGGTGAAACCGTGGGGCTCAGCTAGTCATCATATAAACATGCATTTTAGTTAGTTAAAATAGGATATATTTTACATCCGATAGTTTCGGTTTCGGTTACGGAGCTTAACATCCCTGGTGTGTTTCCAATTCTGTCATGCTAATATTGTCTGCGCAGAGAGTGTGCTGGTGAGGAGTGACAGCATCCAGGAGCTGCTGCAGGGCACCTCGGAGGTGCACGCGCTGATGGGCTTCTCATACCGCTGCAGCCATAATGTCACCTTCGCCGGCTTCAACGACACTCACCACGCCACGGTGCTGTTCCAGAACCTCAAGGTATACCTGTGTATTCTGTGTACAGTACGGGTGCGTTTCCACTAGGGATGTGCGTCGATGCGCAGTGGGGAATGTGTTCGTTAAGAACCAAGCTCGCCTCGCTTGGAAGGCTCGCGTAGCGGAGCGAGGTTACTCTCCTATTGGTTCTTGACAAACACATTCCTCGCTACGCATCCTAACTCATCCCTGGTGGAAACGCAGCGTTATGGTGACCGGACAGCTGATACACATATATATGATATAGTACTTATATAGATATTTTTATTACACCCAAACACAGAACAAACAAATGTGCTCATCATGCAAATGTTTGTCCCGAGTGGGAATCGGAGCCACGAGCTCCGGTTTTGCAGTCAAGGTCTCTAACCACTCGACCACGAAGCCAGTCAACTAAAAGTAACTATTACAAATGAAACACAATTGGCAGGTACAACCGTACTTCATCGAGACGAATCAGACCGCGCAGTTTGGTGAGTCGTTCAACTGCGTGGGATACTTCAGTGTGGCGATATGGTCCGGCCTGATGGTCACCTTCATACTGCTCTCAATCATGTTCTACGGCATCATGATGATGATGGACATCAGGACCATGGACCGCTTCGACGATCCCAAGGGCAAGACCATCACAATCAACGCCGGCGAGTAAAATTATTATCTACGGTCAGTGATTGTAGTTTTGTAGGCTAAACGCTATTTGATTCATTATTGTCAGCCGTTTTAAGCTTCCCCTTGCATCAAACAGTCGAAACAAAATATTGTTAAGTAATTGTGTTGTGTAATACATTCTATTTGAATTTGGAATTGCTTGAATTTGAATTAAGAATAACTTTTTTAATATTAAGCGATATTGTGAAAACAGGAATAGACAATTTTTTTTGCGATTCACTACTGTATTGGTTATCATAATGCCATTGATTTTTTTTTGCAAGTTTAATATTTTTTAAAGTATTTTCTAATGTATAATGAATTGATAGTTTTGATTGCAGTTTCTGAATGTCTTTGTTTTTTAAAAAACATTTCGTTTTTCTCTTTGATATCTATTATATTCTGTGAATTAAGATGTTGAAAGTGCGTAGGAATTGGTGCTTTAGATTTGATATACTATTTTGTTGAATTATAATTATACACTGAATAACGTGATCTACAAAGCTATATCGCTGGCTGCAACGCACAAGATGTAACACCAAAATTATAAAAAAAAAATCGTTACGCGCAATGATAATAAAGATAGGTCAGATAAAGACTAGGAATGGGCTAAGATTATTTCTTGGGAGCTGCGAGTATAGCGATTTCTACTCAAGTTATATAAAACATACAAACAAAGAAACAAACTAACAAAAAAAAACTACATTAATCGTTGTAGCGAATCGTCTGCCTAAATTATAAATATATATAGTATTATTATATTTATAAAAATATGTCTATATATTATTCTAAATTAAATTATACGCTGTTCTGTGAAATGTATAACTATTGGATATAATAATGTAAGTGTAATTTGTTGAATGGTTACGCTGGGTATTCGATCGACAATACTACTGGACGTGCGCTGCGAAGCAGCAAGCCCGCTGCTGCTCGGTACGACCGAGATATACATGAGTGCGCGCGTCATTCCAATGTGAATAAGGTTACTGGGAATATTTATAACACTTTGCTGTCTTGCAGCAAAAATCCGACGTATCGGTGGTTGTATCCTATTCGGTAGAATTGTTGTTCAAATGTATCGCTTGTTATACGTTCACTTTGCGCTAGTGGACTTAGTGATTAGAAATAGGCGGTTTACTGACGGCGCGTTTATTAACCGCGCGTTTAATATACGACGCAATTGAGATAAAAGCTGATCGTTCAGTTTGATTTAACGCGTGCTCATAAAGCTCGTATATTTGTGTCTTATACTATAATGGGATACATAAACGCTTCGTTCGCAAGCCGCCTTATGTTTAAACGCTTGACAATTGTTCGACAGTTTTATTAAAAACGAAAACCGACTATGTGCCTACTTTGAAACGAAACATGTAGATAATAATAATTTATAATCGTGTATTGTGAATATTGTGATTCATATAGATTTATATTATGATGAATATAGATAATGTACCGTTTTGTAAATTGTTTTTGTATGTATAGTCAGCGTGCTTTGAAAGTAACATTCAATTTATGCAGTATTACTTTAACAATATTGATTTAACGCGCACATAATTTTTAACATCGATTTGATAGGATTAATAAAGGTAATTTTATTGTTGAGCTACACCCGTGTTTTTATCTATTTAGGTGTGGAACCAGCCTTACATGTGCAATGGTCCAATATATTTAGATATGGAACTAACCTTACTTATCGCACATTTTCATAATACTCTGCGCTTAAAACAAAAAAACATTATCTGCTATATGATTTCGGCTGACTATTTATCTAAAAACAATTTATTTAAAATCTATAAAAATATTTAACCTCACTACAATACTAGTATTTAGAGATGTAAGCAGAATGTGATGCAATGTATTTCCAAATTGCTACTTCTGTATTGTTTATAGGGCTTCTAAAAAGTATTATATACAAAATGTCAAAATGGCCTTATGAAGAAACATTGTGGAATTGTGTCTCAAGTCTGACGCTTATTATAAATTTATCGCTTATTACGTCGTGAGCTCAAATTGTCGTTATAAAAAATATATGGTCATATTTTTGTATATACACATTTTGTATAACAGTCCTCATACTTTCATTAAATGTCGGTTATCAGATGCTGATTAAAAAAATATATATAATTTATTGTCTTGCATTGATCCTTAAAGCGCTGAAAAAATAAAAATAAAACTTATGTCTTTGGTTGTTACAAGTCTATGGAATTGTCTATGGTTTATGTCCTGTCAATAATGGCGCGAAATTTGTTGTAAAAATAACAATTTACGAGTTTACGACTTACGACGTAATGTTACATCGATAAGTGTATGATAACAACGATTGCAGTAATTCTGAGCTTCAGGTGAATAGATGTATATTATAAAATAAATGTTGAAGAGAAATAAATACGTTAAGAAATTGAGATCCCTCCAGACTAGTGCCAATTTTCATTCCATGTAAAAATGTAACTATTGTGAAATTTATTATACCAACATAGCGTAAGAATCGTACAATAAAGTTGGGTAAATCCGATTTACAAAGTGACATTAAATAATTCTATTTTAATTACTTGATCATGAAGGAAATTGCGCGCGAAAGAAATTAACAAGTAATTTATTTATTCGCAAATTTTGTTTAGTAATTCGTTAAAACTGATATGAAAATTGCATTTATGCCGTCCTTACGATCGCGTTTTGTTTTCAAAATATATGTAAACATTCGAAAATATTTTAATTGTAAAATCTACAAATAGTATGCTATTACATAAGTTGAATTACAAATTTATCGACCTTATTTATTTAAGCCAATAATTTTAGCGGGAAAAACTTAATGCTTGTAAGATAAAATAGATGGCGTTAAAATATATTTATTTAATGTCTTTCGTAAGTAGTTTTACCCAAGTTAAGTGAAGTGACCTTTTTGTGTCCTCGGACGTTAGTTAGGGCCAATGTTTCGATTTTCATTTGTTTTATTTCCCTGTAAATATCGTTTCGAATTCATTTACAGCATTTCTATTATATTTTGTTGTTGTTTTGATGAAGTATTAAATTGTGAGACCAATTATTATGTGTATTATTTTATTTTCCATACCAATACAATCCAATTGAAGTGCCTGTCCGTTTCGGATAATCTTAGAAACATTTTAACCAATTTTGGCGGAACTTTCACTGGCGGATAGCTGATATGAAGAGTAGCTTAAAATAATTTTATCGAGGTGTGAATATTTCATTTTGTTTGAACGCATCGATTTCAGACTACGCCAAGCAAATTTTATGGAAACTGATTTTAAAAGTATAACAAGCGATCGTCTTGTTTTTGTACGGCTAAGGTATAAAAAAGATTAACTAACGAATTTATAGTTAAATACATAAATCAAACAGCGGTACTGCTGGTAAGAATATTGTTTATTTACACACACAAGTCGGTTGATAATAGGGAGAAAAAGTAGGTACTGATCTGTTTTACCTTTCCATATTGAAGATGAGAATATAATAAAGTAAATATGATCCGATTCAATTTTAAATATACATTATACCTTTAAGAATACTTTTTTGAGTATACGTTTTTAATATAGGCCAGAACACTGGCAATAATGAAAATAAAATAAAAAGAACTTTCGTGACACGAATTTGAACAGAGTTCAAAATGTTGGAAAAATAGTAAGCAACGAGTTCAATCAGGGCTCCAGTTTTACACTTGGGGCGCCTGATTGGACTATATATTACAAGTTTTTAATACTACTTGTCTACTAAGGTAGGTTCAGGTTTTTTTATGTCAATTTACGTGCAAAATTATCCTCGTTTTCGATAGTACTTCCTTTGTTCAATGTTCAAATGTTCCCCTTTGGAGGGAACGGTAAGTGGGTCCCGGTCGTATCAAGCGGGGGGCCTCTGTCACAGTACGTTGAAAATATTTTTCCAGGATTTTATGAGGTGTCACAGGATGCTGTCGATCAAGAAAGCGGTGCTCACCAGAATGGTCACGACCATGAAGATGAAGGAGGTGATGTCTCAGCTGGGCTGCATGCTGGGCGAGCAACAGTTCGTCGACACGGCCAGACCCGATGTCTTTGATTGCTATGGTCCGAAGAATGGTGAGTACGTATTTGATTTGTCGCAAATCTTTTGACAATTTCAATTTAGATTCAAATTTTATGTGACCGTGCAAATATATATTGTCCTTTTGGATTTTAAAACGAGTCTTTCGAAGTCTTCCCAACTGCTTTTCAAATGAAATAGAAATTGGTTGCCTAAGCTGTGTACCGTTTAGTCTGGGATAAGATGTGTTGTCTCTATCTATTACTTGTGTAGCCTAGAACGTTTCTACACTCTTGTTTCGAAAGATTTCATTGTCATTTCCAGACCCCAGCAGCCAGTTCCCGCTGGTGTGGCGGGACCAGGTCGCCGCCAATATCCACCTCGCGGCCACGCCCGAAGGAAGAAGTCTTACTAGTGTTTGATTTGATTGCTTGCTCGTCTCATTTAGAATACTTTATTGGTAATAAATGCATGATTCAAACCTTTGATTTTATTTTTACAATATGGCCAAGATGCCAGTACCCGGTACTATAAATTACTGTTGTATTTACACAAATTGTTGAAATTATAAACTTTACATACAAAATATCATGTACAGTAAGGGTGCGTTTCTACCAGGGATCAGCTAAGATGCGTAGTATGGAATGTGCTAAAAACCAATAGGAGAAACGTCGCTCCGCTACGCGAGCGTACCGAGCGAGGCTGGGTGAATGAACGGATCCCATTGGTTCTTAACAAACACCTCCCTCGCTACACATCCTCGCTCATCCCTGGTGGAAACTCAGCCTTAACCTAACCTATATAGTCCAAATTTTTTAGCAGAGTATCTTGTCCTACAAATAACAAATCAAACTATTTGAACCAATGATTATATTAAAGATTTGCAGAAATTTTGAAGTACTGTTATAGGTCTGTTGGGTACAGACTATTGGTCTGATTGGTCTACCAGGGGTCTGATTATTGGTGCTCCGTGTGTGTGTCACGCTATAAAAATAGGGGCTACTAACAACTGTGGGTATAAATAAAACAAATAAGTCTTGAAATAATATATTTAACTATTCTAATGACATACAATTTCTCATCAACAACAGCTTCACACACAAACAATCAATCGAACCGGGACTCGCTTGTGAAATAATACCGAAAAACAATTTTAACAGCTCTTCCATACATTTATTGAATTAATAGCACCAGCCCCTCAGGCCATCTTCCACGGAGACAAATATTTTATTGTTTCGAAATTCCCGCGAAAAAATTAAATAAAAAATATCTGTCGTGTCATTACTCCGTATAAGGCGGACACTTGCGTTTGTGTGACTGTTACAAGACAAAAGGAGAACGCACGAGCGCTAACGAACGCGATAGAAAGAGACGGCAGTCGGCCAGCGTGCACGGTATCACAAGATGGCGACAAGTAAATACTTTCTATAATTAAACACCGTTAAATATCAAATTTCTACACTGTCCGTTGGCCGTGTAAAGGCGTTGCACACTGACAGAGTGAACGCTGCATTATTGTACATTTTGAAACGCAATAACTTTTCCAATTCCATCTCCGAAACGTTACTCAGAATGAAAGTACACCAGTGTGAAAGCGGCCTAAGGTTGTAGCACTATTAAAACAATAACGTTGACATATTACATTACATATATTTCATCGGTACCGTCTGAAAATTCCATGCATCTTTGACTCAAGGTCAGTTTTGAGGTTTTTTGGGGTCATAATGACCTCAAACTTCGTTGTAAACTATTCTATTACTTTAAGTGAAACCGATTCCACAAATCGATTCATAGGTACATTGCTGGCGTCGAGTGGTGAAAATCCCAAACCCAATCATCCAACCATCACCAAGAAAGTTGGATGAACGGTCGTCTCGAACTGTGAAAAGGGTTAAGCTCATTATACACCACAAACAGACCAAGGTCTCTTCTCACAATGAGAAAGGTCAAGGTCTTCGTAAACTGTGTCTCATTATAACCTCTAAGACCTTGCATAGGTCACTCATTTCAATACAATATTGACATCAATAGAAATGTTTCATTCGGTGAATGTACTTTATTTATCAAATTGAATCAAACAGTCAACCATACATTTAAATACACAATGCGTATGAAAAATCCTATTGTTTATAATAAAAATTCTCAGTGTGAAATGTCTAGAGTTCGACCATCAAATTTTGATATTAATTTGATCAAAGAAAAAAAACAGTCAAAATATAAATGAAATACATGTGTTGTAATAGTAATAAAAACAATAATAATAAATATTATTATTATAATTATAAAAAGCGAAAACGAAAACAATTGCGACTACCGATCTTTCGAGCTGGTTGGAATATTTTCGAGGGTATTTTTGATTTTACAAAAAAAAATATGACACAATACTATTTTAAATGCACAACACGTCTGCGATAGAACGAGACAGCTTGATACGTTGTTATAAAACGATTTCAGATAGACATTTGGCAGTCTGTGATGTCTGTCAACTCCGTTAGGGATGCTTAATTCTTTTCAAGTTCTCTAGCAGACAAACAGACAGACCATTGAAAGTATGGACGCATGCTCTAAATTTAACATCAACGTGTCTTATGTCTGCTCTATAATAATAATAATAATAATAACTGGGTACAATTCCACACATCTATCTGATCTCAAATTAGGCAATTCAATGCCTGTGTTACGGCGACCGGACGGCTGATAAACATACATATATACATACGATATAGTATTTATATAGATTCTCTTATTACGCCCAAACACAGAACAAACCAATGTCCTGCACACACAGACAAACGTTTATCCCGGGCGGGAATCGAAGCGACGAACTCTCGTTTTGCAGTGAGGGTCTCTAACCACTCGACTATGACACCAGTTAGCATATTTATAGTGTACAGTTGACTATCATGGATATAACTGGCCACAGACATTTACGTACATACATACATACATACATGAGTACGATGATTAAAATATGACCTTCATTGAGTGTATGTATGTATATACCTTATAATGAATAAAACAATTTGAATTTGAATTTCGTCAAATCAACTTCAATAACAACCAACTTCATACTTAACTAAAGCAGCTATCGCTTCATTTCTACCTTCAGAAAGTCTAAAACTTGCCCGAAGACCCGTAGATCATTGCCCAGCAGTGGGAAATCTGTCACGTTAGTTATAAACGCGCTAGAATCTATCGCAGACAGACCTTCCAACGCAACCCAATGCAATATATATATCCTTTGTGTATATATAAAAATCCCGTGTCACGATGTTCGTTTGCGCCAATCTCCGAAACCATTGAATTTCAGTGAATTTTAATGAAATTACGTTGATAACTTGAAAGATAGGATAGTTTTCATCGCGATTAATGATCTCAAGTTTTTATCGCAAAATCAATGTTATCTTCAACGCTTAGTCAGACAAACATCGTACTACGGGATTTTTAAATTTATGAGTGGTAAGTGATTATAGAATTATTTTGATTGAACCACACGGCAACGCGTGGTCGGGTCTTCTATTATATAATTATATATATAAAAATAAAACCAAAAAATACCCTCAAAAACAGTCGAACCCAAAAAGACACATAACAAAGTCAAAACACAAACGCACAGTCATTATTAAAATTAGAAAATCACTATAATAATAATATTTTTACATTTACCGGGCGATCCAACAACTTAACTACGGGAATCCAATCCAGTAAGCGAACTAACACTACACGGGGGAACCCCCTATACAATAATTTGGTTGACAGTAATAATAACACCGATATTCTTCAATATCGCAACGCACTGGGCCAGCGTGGCGAGATAAGGTCCGTGCAATCGAAACTTTGGGACGACAATTAATTTTATTACTCGTAAATGTCTTTTAAAACCCGTGTTATATATATACAGCCAGTGTTGTGTGGATTATTAAAGTACATGTTTGTGTCTCGAACGGAATATTTTGAATGTTCGCCAATTGCAATCACTAAGGGGCCATCCATAAATGACGTCACACCTTTAGCGGGAGGGAGGGAGGCGTCGAAAACTTAGTGACGTCACATTTTTTCATCTATATCTATATCATATTATAAAGCTGAAGAGTTTGTTCGGTTGAACGCGCTAATCTCGGGAACTACCGGTTCGAATTGAAAAATTATTTTTGTGTTGAATAGTCCATTTATCGAGGAA
>DWGJ01001806.1:0-18083 GCA_018246895.1 Aspitha aspitha aspitha
ATAAATTCAATTAGTATTCGTTAGTAACTTACAACCTTGATGTTGTACGTCTTTCAGCCGTGTATTGTTATCAAAATATTATACACAGAGTATTCGTATTCATTGTCATACGGACAGCCCAGCCTTCTTCCGCAACAACGAGAAATAGTCAACAAGGGTCGCTCCGGATGTGAGGGGTTGAACGAATCTACCTCATAAATTAACATAAAATCTCTTTTTAAAACAACCTGAATTTCAGCGCGAATCCTGTTAAGTAAAATTTATTTATAAACAAATTACTTTCGCTCGTTTTTTAAATGGAAAATAACGACGTACTTGCGCTAGGGTTGTCGAATATCCGGGAAGTACACAGAAATATCTTCGGTTTTAGATGCATTCTTATGGTATCATGAAACATAACGTTTAAATCCGGTATTAAGTACGCAATTTGATCTCTCATCTTTTAATTTTTTCTTCGTATAGAAAACATTAGCTTGAAAAGTTTTTTTTCATTGCAGTCTTTGAATAGTATAGGAAATGCCCACGAACATATTCAGATAACGATGAACCGAAAGCATCCAACCCTGACTGTGACCAGTTGTACCATAATTTTAAAATTACCATAACATTTAATTCACTAAGCATAGGTATAGAATAAAATAAATCAGTTTTACCGGGAAACGACACGCATTCGTAGCGGACGCCTGAAGATGAAATTAAAATGCTTCATTTTTACTATATACTATATTTTTACTATACTATTTAAACACCGTCAAACATTGTGAACGAATTTCTCTCCTTTAATAGGCTATTAAGTGAAAAAATTGGTTAATCTCGTAAGAAAATTCCCTTTGTCTTTACTTTTTTCTGACTTCTATAATAATTCTATTTACCTCTGAGAAAAAGATCAAATATTTTTCCTTTATAAGACCAAGGGAATTACTACAGAACTGTTTAGCATAATACCAAGTAAATATAAGTATTTTAATGACCTAGTACTTTCTTAATTCTGTACTTGTCATAATTTGAGGGCATTAAAATACACTTGGAACAAAATAAATATTTGAACTTGACATTTTTTTTATGTTCCTGGTATTCATGTAATATTGCAATCTTCTCTCTTTAGACCTTGGTGTAAACTTTATGGTCAATGTGTTTTAACGTTTTTATACAAATACCGGCATTCTAAACTTTTTCTCTATATGGACTTTAACTGTGCCAAATTTCATACTACTCGGTCCGCGTTATTGTCGTAAAAAAGGGGTACAAAGTTTTTCCTTCACGTATTAATACATATAATGGTTAGTCCAGTTTGTACTGGTTAGTATAAATTCAGTTATTATTCGTTAGTATCCGCCTTATCAGACGACATACTTCCCCAGGCGAAACGTATACGTTGTCTACCACCTCCACCGCCATCCTAATACGTTACATCCCGACTGTCGCCGCCATAAACCACTCGGCATAAACATATCACCTATTATATAGCCACAGCCACAGCGGATAACACAGCTCACCACACAACGACGCAAGACACCTGTTGGTTGGCTTCTATCCAAATGTCACAAGTTATTTTTCCTCCATGTCGCTTTATATTGGCATGCAAAAACGTTCACAAAATGCAAAAAGATAAAACATTTCACGTGCGCGTAAAATTTTCAAATAAACTATAAGAACAGCGCTCAAATTACATTAAGTTCAAATCAATAGAACAATTTAAGAAAATTTTGAACGCTGAAGTGGCAATTTATTACCACGCCAAAGTAACATTGTTACTTAGAATATAGAGCGGTTAACAGACCCTTTTATTCAGCACTAGGATTTATAAGTGGTCGCATGGTAGAAAAGTATTCTCATATTCTAAGTCGTTCATAAAAATACAAAACTCAAAGAAAATTCCTTAACCGACAGAACTGAGGGGCCTCGAAAACCGCTGACGCAATAATTCAGTGGAATAAAATAGATTTTATCTCCAACACCGACACAAGTAAATGGGGACACAATGAGCCTCAACAAGAACCTCAACTTTACGAAGAACACACAAATATTCGGTTCGTATATCCGTCGAAGCGTCTCCTTAACTAAATTTATGTGACAGCGGCTACATTAGAGGTGTGATAGAAACAAGCAGGTGGGATGACGTCACGGGCCAGCGATACTCAACCTGTGCCTGGTTTTCACGTGTGGAGTACACTCTCTTTTTCAGAAAAACTAAAAATATTTCTATAGGCCCCGTTTATCTGCGCTTTCATCTTAGAATTGTATGTACATCCGTGTATACCGTGATACCCTGTTTAGGTAAGAACACGAAGTAAAGCCCTTCTCCAAAACGCAGGAAAGCTGTCCTCCAATGTATCGACGAATGCATTAGTTTTGTCTTTCTTACATGTTACTTCTGTCAGACTGACACCACAATCATCCGCATTAATAAAAATTAGGAGTAGTTTCATAGACGAATATTTATTTTATAGCTGAATTTATTGTTCATAGAACGTTATATTATACTTTCGTAACGAAACTAGAAACAAAAACATTAATACCTACATAATAGCTACCCAATAGGACACTAAATTGACCGCTTCTGACCCCCTTGTGTTTACCTCGTGCCTTGTGCTCCGAGTAAAAACGTCAAGTGTATTTGCTATTGATACGAGTATAGGTACCTTACCTTGCGTACCTCGCATAGTAGCAGTCGCTTTGTTGAAACTATAATGAAAAATTCTTCAGTTCAGATACATTCCAAACTACAAAATAAAGTATAATAGATAATTTTGAGAACAAAAAGTAGGGAGGAATCGGAAATTTGGATGATATGTCGTATTGTAAAGGTTTGCATAAATAAAATATTATTGAATACCCCTTAAGCATAATAGTCTCCGTGTGGGTCTATCGGGAAGAAAGTTCTGAATTGTATCCTCGGCAGAAAAAGCATTAGAATGATAAATTTATGTGTCTATGTCGGGTTTGGGCACTTCTTTAGTCTTTCTGACTAACTAAAACACAACGCACACATGATAATAAAAGTTCTAGAGCTTAGACATAAATATCTGTTACAAAACAATCACAATATGTTGTTCTTAATTATTAAGGACTAATTAAGGAAACTGTATCGAAATTTTCCTTCATTATAAAGGAAACTGTATCGAAACTTTCCTTAATTATAAAGGAAACTCTATCGTGTCTGATATTATTGAAATCCCTAAATGTTGTTACCTCTTTTATTGCAGGTTTTATTTTCAGACACACATTTGTCAATAATCGATATTAAAACAATGAATTCAAATATTTAAGTATTTTTACTGACTTTTTGGAGCGAGAAAACAAAAAAACAAAAGTGCGGGAAAACAAAAGTCGGTTTTAATAGCTTGGTATGATTGACCGGACGGGAACTTTGCGACTGAATTTTAGACCAGTTATCTTTAACCTATTCAGATGAAATTTGGTACACACGCTTATTCTGGATGACAATGCATGCTTATCCATGTGACGTCATTTTAATTCCAACATGACGGATCATGCAAGATGGCAGACTTGTTATTTTTTCTGCACTACCGTAATATGGGTATCAAATGAAAGGGCTGAATGTGGAGAATACGAAAAGTAATGCAAAGTTAATAAAAGCTTGATTTTAAAAAGTTTTAATGACATAAATTTATTCTCATGCAAAATTTGCAATATTAAATTTTCTGTATTATACATATCTATTATAGGTATTTAATTTTTAGTATTACTTAATTATATACTCATAATAAATAGAATCGTAAAATATCTTTTTAGCAGTAACAAAATGAAGCTAAAGCTGACAAAACGTGTCTCCAATTAGCAAGTCAATACGATGTTCAATGTCAATTGAATTTGATTGAACACTGTTCCAGATATACTGACGCCTTTCATAAGGTAACAAGTAAATAAATAAAACTTGAATAGATTTGCCACCAATTGTAAGGTCTAGGGTTCAAATACAGACACACAACTCTGAATTTATCACAGGTATGTGCGTTTTATTACATTAAATATCGCTTGCTATAACGGCGGAGGAAATAATGCCGAAGAAACCTTTAAACATACTCGTTACATACTTAAGAATTATTCATAGTGCTCTCTACAGCGTGTTTGCCAAGACATTTTTAGATGATTGAATTTTTCTCATTAAATTTATTTTCATAATTTTTTTATTATTATTTTTTTAATTTATATATAAATTATTATCTGCGCCTGAAAAGTCATCAACAATTTATGTAATTTCCTAAGGAAAATAGACATATTCTCGCAGTGAACGACATTTTGAACATTTATCCCAGTATTATTTATAAGTTGTCAATCGTCATACCAAATGTACGAGTAAATCCGCAATCAATAAATCAATGCAATCAAAATAAGTCGATTAGATTATGTAGGAAAACTAGAAAATAGTATTTCATGTACAGAAATTTTCCGTTTTTACTTTAATTATAAGTAAATCCATAGGTCATTGGCGCTTATTGCAATTCGGATCGTTGACCCCAACGATTGGGAGATCTGCTCTGGCGCCATCAATGAATCAGTCTCTTTTTGATACTAAATTAAGATCAATTAATCAATGCATATGTATATGCTCACACACACAAACACACACACATCTCTCGTCACGTCTGGCTGCGTTGTGTATGAGTCCAAACAACGGTACGTTCGATACGTACGTCAGATGCATTTACGTCACTTTTTGCGTCGGAAACAAAATGATGCAGACTTGTATATACATTATCCACAGGAAAACCGAAAAGTGATGTTAATACAGAAACATTATAGTTGAAAATAAATTCGTTATATAGTCGTTATGTAGCAAATACAGAACACTTTTCGTAAGCGACTGCAAAGTACCTACACGCCATTTCTAAAAACAATCTTATGCAACTAACATCGCCAATATTTGAGATCATGCGAAAATTGCCTTAAATCAAATAGTATATTTATATCGATACATATTAAATACCTTATATACTGGGATTCTATTATACATGGTGACTGTATGCTTACGTTTTTATGTCCGTTCTTCTCATATATACTGACACAATTAGTAGAACTAGCTTCTGTGACGTATTTAGTGACGAAATAAGCTATAATAAACGTACTGAGAAACGAAACTGAGCGTGTACGAAGTAAATAAGCGTTATATTAGTAAATTACAATTTCCCGTAAAGTCAATTAAAGCTAGCGTTACCGGTACTAAACAGATTTGTAAGCTAAACATTTGTAGATCGTGGTTGTAATCGTAGAAACTGTAAGGCTCAATCCAAACGAGTTTAGGTGATCATCAATTTTATCATGAATTTACTTCATGTTGCTGGCCGTTTTGAAATAAATATTTCTTTCACGCTTTTTCTACCCACTATAGTGCAAGCAACCTATTTTAAGTTATTTGGAGTTATTATTTTAGTATCTATGTACATCCTCTACGAACTGCCTTTCTGGTACTTTTAATGGACGCATTCAATTTCTATAGGTGCCTACCCTATTATTGAAAACATTGGAATAGGTATATTTAAAAATAAAACTGTCGATGAGCCATCTATCTAATCATTCAAAATGCATTCATCCCAAAACATAACGATAGTCGATTGTTTGTTGCGGACCTTAGTAGATGTTCTAAGAAGCGAGGTTCTAAAACGCACGTGGTTTATGACTGGCGCAATGCTACGCTTGACTTTAACTACTTTAGCAACATTTTACACTTGTCTATATCTATTCCTGTACTCGGCAGCTTTATTAGCTTCGGAAACGCAACGAAGCATCTAGAACGTATATAACATACTTCCAGTAAATTACCAACATCTCATCTAAGTAGTGGCTGGAGTAAGCAAAATGTTTCTGTATATATTTTTCTATTAAAATTGAGCATTTAACCAGTTTTATGCAAGATGCAAGGATATTTCTTAAAACGGCTTAAAATGTCGAGCAAAATTCGGGCAGCACAGAAAGTATAACCTAGACTATATTTTAATGTAAAAAACGCGTTTAAATCTCATGTCATGAATTGTCTTGTCTTTGTCTTGTCGAAGAATGTAGACTCTGACCGGGAAGCAGATGGAAGTAAAAGTATGGAACTTTAAATTTAGTATACTTGTAGACTTTAGTATATCAGCACAGTATTAACAAACTTACCACAATTCTGTTGCGGTTACCAAACATTTCATTTACTGTATATAACTCCTTCCATAGCTAATAAGAAAGGCGGATAAATATAATAACAATCCATGTATAATAACTACGAAACATATTCCTATAACACACAGAAATGAAACTTCTGTATAAATAACCTTTAGTATCTGGTAATTAAATTTATTGTTATCCTAAAATCCGATTAAATTTTGTCTCGTTCTCAAGGACAGTTGGAAAACGAAGCGTTATTGTAAAAGAACAAAGGTTGTCTGGGTAACAAAGCAACATGTTGCAATCAAACCGGCGGCCGCGGGCGGTCCCAGGACGAATACATTTGAAACCTTTGCTATGATAATTACTTTGAAAATTTACTGCGACACATATTCATTAACGTTTAGTAAATGTATAATGTAACATTTACTAAACGGTCGAAAATGTAATCTAGCCGCCTTTGTCCAGTCTAACCAGATCGGCCTAACAGTTCGGTTTGTCCAGTTAGGACGGAAGTGGAAATATGCTCACAAATTAGGCAGTTGTTATTTGTCAGTTACCACCACAGCCATATATAAGGTCTACCTGGCAATTTAACGTTATGTACTTGGAAATTTAACGCAGCAGGTATATTTACTTGCATAAATGGTAATGTAATAAAAAAAAGAATTTTCTTATACCCCTTTGATGCATAGGTACCGAATTGAAGAAAACTTAAGACATTAAGCAGTGATGATTGTAACAATATGACGATTTTCGCATTTTCCGAGGTCGTGGAGTAATCGGTTGCTAAGCCTTGCCTTATCAAAGTAACGGCTGAACCAGTCTCTCTGTTACCACTAACGCCCTCTTGTGACGGCTAGAAGCCTTTGTAGAAGCATTAGAAAGCCTATAGATAAATGAGGGGCGGAAAGCTTAAGTATTTAGGGGGAAGACTTGATCCTTTACGCCTCAGTGAAAATTGACACTCACGGGATGTTTGTGTTCATAAAACTGGTGCTTACGCGATAAATAGTTAAAAAAAACTATTTTTTTAATTTATGTGTTATACTTACTGATTTACAGGACAAATTTGAACGCAAACTAAAATATTATACATTTCAAAAGAATGATAAAAAACAATGAAATAATTGTTTTTATTTAACAGTCGATAATTATTATAAGATAAAATATTTTTTTTATTGACAGGAAACGAAAAATTCAATTAAAATTTAGAGAATTAATACAATTTAATTTTAACCTACAAAAAATCATATGATGTTATAATTGCTATCAAACGCCCACAAACTTAACAAGCTTATAACTTTACCGTCATTTCTGTCGGTCTCGCCCACGCTTCTAGATGCTTCGAATGAAATAGTTTATAATTAGAAATATAATATGAAACGTAATTACTTTTATATACCTAGATACTCATACTTTTTTCATTTACGAAGCGAATTAAAAATCCGTTTTTTTCACAAATCATATACTAAATTAACCCAATGCTGGAAGATCATTTTATTACGAAATATCTTTTGTACAGCGAATATCGGGAAATTTATCGCATGTTTTTTAACATTCCTGTGCTTTTCTTTTTTATTTTATTGTTTAATAACCTTGCCTTTTACTACGACCTCACTTGATGTTTAATGAGATAAGTAAAAAGTAATCAATAAACAACGTATTTTCAGTGTTGAACAATTTTCATTTCTGATACAAGACCAAACCTTTCATTGAACGTCGATTACGTCTCAATATAGGTCTTTTGTTAAGACCGGCGAACAAACAATCTAATTGAGCGTTATTTGCGCAGACATTCGTTGCAAAATCATCATGGCGGCAAGGAAGGAATTCGTAATAAAGAAATAAATGGAAACCTCGAGACACGAGTAAAGGAATTCTATTGGTAGACTAGGGACCGCCGTCGACGTCGTGCACAGGAAATGATATAATGATGAACTGTAACGCCTAAGGTTCAATAGCGCTAATGGATCTGGAGGGATAATATTTGAACATAACATACGTAGCACATGCATCAGTACCTACCTAATGTTATGAACTACCTTCAATTTCTCACCATCACCAGGGGTTCCAAGTCCTACTAACTTTTTGTGTAACACACAGTGTGTATAAACAAATAATTATAAACGCAAACCTCGTGCAAACACCAAATGTTCATTGATAATTTGACTAAAATTACTTAAGCTATTTAGTTAGTCACCCGAAAACTTCTACCACTTTAAGAAAACGCTAGACTACAATGGTGAATATTATGCATAATGGTGAATATTATAAACTACGTGCATTGCTGCAATTGTTAAAAATAACCTAAAATAGGATTGGGAAGCTAAATTGGGATTTGTACCAGTAGTTCATGTTTTTTTTTCATTTTTTCATTTCATTTCACTCGCTGCATTCTGCCTACCCCGCAAGGGACCTGGCGTGACGATATGTATGTATGTATGTATGTTCCTAATATTTATTGTAGTCACGCTGATAGACTCCATATGAATTCCAAAAAACATCTGCATACTCGAATTCTTGATTATCGAAATATGTTAACATATAACGAATACAAGAGGAGATATTAAGAAAAATGGAATCCACTTCATTATATCGGTACGCACGGCATCTTGTGTAAGGTATTTAAGGTTTGATGTATCACGTATATGAACTCGTAAATAAACGAATAAATAAACGTACCTACGATATATTCATTTGAATCGCTTATTGCTTATGCTAATATGTATATGCTTAGTGTGTGTAGTTAAACTACTCAACGGTAGCAAACAAGTGTTCGGGACAAACATGTATTAAGAAATAAAATGATCGTGTCCTTACAAACAGGAACGTTATGGTCTCGTGTTTTTACTAATTTAAAATTAAAATGCTGTCCAAATTCAAGTCGCGGACAAAAGCTAGTAGAACTATAAATCACTAAAAAGCTACATTAGAAGCTAAACTAAAATTAATGTAAACGTAAAACTGATAAAACTAATAAAACGGATCTGTCGGGACACGTTACAGTGACTGCGTGTCATCAAATGACATGTAAACGTGGTTACTGCGTCAGTAATATAAATCAGCGAAGTCGTTAACGTCAAGAATTGGACTCAAGTCTACTAGTTTCATCCGGTTCCCTACTGCATGTGTTTTATTATATTGATATCGTAACCATAACTCTCCTAACCACCCGTCATAGCCATCCGTAACGAACACTAGTGTTTTAAAAAGAAGCATTTTTTAAACTAATCACATTAGGATCCCCAACACGTCTATTTATCAGAGAATCGTAGTCAAGAAAAAGCTTAAGCAATCAATCTGAAATGTCTGTAGGCTGGCAATATCTGCCAATAAACTTACATTGCGTCAAACGAGTTGTCGAGTTAATATTGCTGCTACAGAATATTGCGGCAAAGGTAATAATATAAAAGGCGTCTTTTCTCCAACCCTCTGGCGAGTGTCTTCTCTAGACAGTGGAGCTATGAAGGGCACGATGGCTTTAGGGCGCGGAGGCCTTGTCCAGCAATGAACTGGTACAGACTGATGATAATCCTGATTACGTGAAAACGGTGAAAATACATTTTGTATGAACATAATTACGCTGATACGAAAAACATTATTAACGAGTATTTTAACAAAATAGATCATATTTCTAGATGTAAGTAACAGCTTAAAGTTGCGTTACGTGGAAAATTGCTTAAGTTACGAGTATAAATTATATATTACATTTTATAGCATCATTAAGCGTAGGATATTCCGCTCAATGACCTCCGTATGGGATTGAACAGCATTTCGCACTCCCCGATGGGGAATACGGCGGGAGTAATAATCAGGGAACGTACCTAATAAATAACATCTAATATGAATGCCTGCTGTTTAGTCTGGTATTAGAATGAAAATTCTGTAAATCCCACTCGTGTATATTATAATAGCTTCGATCGAGCCTAACGCACGCGGAGAAATTGAATTTCCAACAACCAATAAATACATTAATTTGTCAAGATTATGGATCTAAAATGTTATATGTCTAGCTTACAAACCGACGAGTTTTCTTACAAATTTTCTTACAAAACTCCTACCCACTACACAAAACCTGATACAATTCAGATATTGAGGTAAACGATGAAATTATTAATGCCCGATGTTTTAGTTATAGACGACTAGCCGACTCCGCAAACGTTGTCTTGCAATATAAATATATTTCCGTTTTTCCAACATTTTTCATTGCTACTCCACTCCTATTAGCTATAGCGTGATGTTATACAGACTATATTGATCAGTGATAATGTAGCATTCAAATGATGAAATAATTCTTGAAATCGGTCCAGTAGTTTTTGAGCCAATTCGTTACATACACGCACATACAAAATTACAAGCTTTCCTAATTATAATATTAGTGTACATTATTCTTTCACAGTGTTTACATACACGGGGGTACATTTGACCTAAATTTGAACAAGCCCTGTGTCTATTACTTTCAATGTGTTAGAGGGGTAAAAGTGTCTCCCAGTAATAATAAAGTCAACAAGTCCCATGTTTACGGCGACACTTGCTCTGGGATCCTATTAACCCGTCGGGGCAATGGTCAAGGTGAAGTGATTTACCTCATGTATATAGGTACGAATTCTCACTATAAAACCTAATACGGCAATCCTTTCAACTTCTCCTGGGCAATTGTAAGGACAGCTCAGCTATGAATAATACTTGACATTTATGAGACTTTTCAATTATGTAACAAATTTGAATTTATTAATTTTCTCTAATGTAAAAACAGTAGCAATCGAGCTGTCCATTGATATCCGGCACCTATCCTGCACAGAATGGTAAGAATGAGATTATTAGTAATTGGCGATTGGATTTTGTTTTAATAAACCTATTAGGATCGTTAATTATATTTATTTGAGCAGTTAAAGTTGATTTATTCATCCCTGCTAATTAGCTCTAATTACTTTTAAATTAAAAATGATTTACGAATCCCTTCACTGAAACACTTTATTCCGAATTTTGTTTTAGTTAAAAAATTAATAAATATCATCCCTATAGGTACTGAACGGGAATAATTCGTGACTAAAATTCTAAAACCGTACATTCGTGATACGTCCGAAAAGGGTATTGATGTGAGGATGCACGTTTGCCCCCAAATATTTACATATGACCCTCACTCGGAACTTAGAATTTTTGGCTTACATCCTATAGAAATGTTATAATAGAAACGTGATGTAGTAAACTTTTATTAAAACGATTACCTTATGTACACCCAGAGTAATATTGCCTGCATTATAAAAGGACGATGGTACCAAGACACAGATGAGTACACCGTTTTTCAATTTTCAGTAACACATTTTTCATTTCATTTATATCTTACGTTACTTTCCTTTGTGGAACCTTTCGGCATTTCTCACATTCTTCACATTCGGCTGATAGTAAACGCTATACAGCAGTAAAGCTTAAATAATAAAAAATCTATTATAGGTGGTTTAACGATCATAAAATTTGATATTAAAGCAAGATTGTGTGTCCTTTCAGTCATTTTAGAATGATTACCTCAACTCAAAGTTTAGTTTCAACTCAAAAGTCCAAAACTTTTGAGTTGAAACTTTCAAGCAAACAAAAAATCGATGAGAACTTTTCACTCGCGACCCATTTTAGTAATCACTTGTCTATCTATCGGATCATTTATCACCATTTGTCTACGTCGCCAATTTGCCGTGAATCGTCTTGTCTTTATTACTAATAACGGGACACAAACGATTCAACATTACGAACATCGGATTATGAATATATTAATATCTATCAGAAAATTTTAACTCAAGGCAATCCTTCGTCAATTGACTTCACTACTGTTGTGTTTTATGTTAATGACATTTACATATACAAATTGTATTTTTTAAGCATATCGCGCGCAGCTGTAGCGAAAACTTTTGACTCCCCAATCTGCCCGTATCTGAACTATTTGATCGAGGTAGAAAACTCTAGAACTCCCTCGGCATCCATCTATCAAACATATCCATCAAAACTCGGGCTGTACCCGTTTTTCATATAAATCGTATGAATATATCGTACGGATATTGCCGTTGAGAATGCAACAACAACTTTGTAATAAGTTTCTCGTCACGTCCCGTCGGTATCGAAGCAGAGTGAACCTTCGCGTCCGTAGCTCACTTGCAATTGTTTCGAGCGTGACTCGAACACGTCGTCGAACGTGGACTGGTTGGACTTCGAATATTAGTTTTTTTATAGAAATTGCAGTAATAAAGGATATTAGATATGGGCAATGATGTAGCTGCTGCTGGCGAGTGTCCCCTGTACCTGAGTTGTGTAAGTATGTAGATACATGCGAATAATGGTCCTCATGAAAAAAGCATTACGTAAGTATGTATTACAGAATCACTCACACTCCTGAGTCGGTGAAACGCCACAAATGCTCCTACAAAGCTATCGTGTTTTACAAATTTTCATGAAATGTTTAAAAGGTCTTAATTGGAACGTATTTAATAGTTGATGAATATATCAAAATATTTTTCCTAAGCTCCAATTTATACTTTAACTTTAAAATTCATAATAAAATATCTGAGTCGTTCGATAAAAATTTCTATGCTTAAATTATTTGGTAATATCATTATAGGAACAAATCATTGAATTAAAAAATGTCAACGTTTCGAAAAGGATACGTAATGTGATCCCTATAGATGATCCAAGCACACTTGGTGATAGTAAATTAATGTCAATCGTATGTGTATTCATGCGGTGTGCAATGGCGAAACGTTTTATATCGCAACAAGTCATTAGCGATGCAGGTTTCATCCGCACGAACCAAACTTAACGCGCGTTGTTACCAATGCGATCTTTATCGACACGAAACAAAAAAACCGTCTTAACCGACCAGTGTTTGTATGCGAATCATACAAAAAAATACTCATAGAGCGCTTGAAGCGGTGACGCGCTGGCAGATTGCAGTATCTGTGAAAAAGGCGGCGCCAAATGGAGTTCTTGATCGGGTGAACATTGTGGCAGGCTTTATCGAGCGTTGCCATGCTTCAGACGCAGGTCAAGAAACGTTCCCGGTTGCTACAATTAAGCCACCCTTTCTGCGGCGACACTATGACGTACTGTCCCGAGTCAAGTCCGGTTTATTTTTTTTTAGTACTCGTATCATCCGTGTAAGTTTGATTGTTCCACGTGATTGGACTAAATAAAAATTTTTAAATGTTACAAAAATGTTATTGAACAATTTTTAGGCTTGCAAAACATATTTTATTTTCAGTGACAACCCTAATTGTTATGTAATAGGGTTGATATTTATGTACTAAAATAGAATAATTTCGCTTGAGATGAAAAGTAAATGTTTTTGTTTAGGGCCGATGACGTCATGCATCTAAGTTAGTCCCGAGTGGCGTGGATGTTTGCAGCCACCACAAAGATTAGCTCAGATTATATGACACTGTTTGTCTATCACTACACGCTAAAAGCCGACAGATGCACGTCATCCGCTCACACGGGCCGTTCAACTTTCAACCTTCCGCCGTCCCGTTTAAGTGGCTATTCATGAACCAGAGAACGTTTCCGCAGTTACCGACGCACGGCATAAACAGGGATTTTCGTGAAATCGTTCAATGTGGAACGATAAACCGATGATCCACTGGCGAGCGGAATCGTTAACTCGCGTGAACCAATGCTCAAAACGAACAATCAGTAGGTACATTTTTTCTGTTTGCTTCTTGCTGACTTGTTCAGGGTATTGAAATCAGTTTAAAACTGAATCGGATTTAAAATGCAATATTTTGTTTTATCAATGGTTCAACTTCCTGAACCGTCAAATAACAAGTCAATGAACTGGTAATCATTACATTGGTTTACAAATTCGTAAATAGATCATGTCCCTTAGTTAGCAACAGATGAACGATCGGAATAATATTTGGCATGCGAACAGTATGTATCTCCCGAGCACTCCTCAGACCGTGGAGATTTACAGTTTTATTTATCATTCACGTATCTGTTTCTCCAACGATACGTCAAAACACAGTTGAGAGTTGTGAGATCCTATTTATCCACTGAAATCGCTGGATTTTTAAAAAGTGAACAGGGTAGCAAAAGGCCAGGCAGCATCACTAATGACCATTGCAGCTCATGAAGACCAACTTCTGGAGAATTATATTGATTAATAATTACCTCGTAAATATTCATTATAATAAATATTCACTCAATGATAGATAACCGGATTACTTCTTAAGAAGAGAGGAGCGAAGCATAGCGAAGTATCCAAATTCAAAAAGATTCTCATTATACGCGTGTAGGTACATCATTCATAACCGCGAATAAAACCAATTGCAATTGAGATCTTGAATCAATAAAAGTATAATAAATAAAGGAAATATAGTAATGATAAACAACATTGAGTGTCTGTGAACCCTAAATCAATAAAGGAATCTCGCTGATCTTAGATGAATGCGAGCTGTTTACTGATGCAATAACAAGTTTATTGCGACTCACGTGTTTTCGTTATGAAAATAGTTACGCACTGTTGGCAGGTGGCGGTTCCGACGCTGACGTCTCGCTATCAGCTGTGGAGGAAACTCGGTTAACGGTTAAGGTTTGTTTACACGACTCCACTAAAGCTGTTTATGTTTAATGTAGTTAATTGGTTAGTTAGCCTGTTTTGAAAATACATTTACGAACTTATATATGTCGGCGTTGCGTTGCGTTGAAACCACAAAGAGACAATGTAT
This sequence comes from Aspitha aspitha aspitha, assembly GCA_018246895.1. Taxonomy (NCBI): domain Eukaryota; kingdom Metazoa; phylum Arthropoda; class Insecta; order Lepidoptera; family Hesperiidae; genus Aspitha; species Aspitha aspitha. The sequence goes on from DWGJ01001806.1 coordinate 14,820, forward strand.
GAACAAAGATAATAAAATAAATCTCTAAATGTCTTATTATTACGAGTTCCAAATATAGTGCAAATTATTAAAAGTTTATAATTACATTTGATATCAATAGACATTTGTCCGTATTTTCATTTAAAATCTTTTTCCTTCAGCTTGTCCTGTCTATAAGCTACGCTGTCTCAAATTTCTCACATATTACATTTAACTTCTATTTAATGATCTGTTATGTGCCTACTGCGTATGTTTCGCTATATTTAACTCCTATTTCTGCTGATTGTGTGGAAGAATATGCTTATTAGCTATACGACCGCCAAATTATATTTTACTGTATCTGTTTTATCTTCTCCTGTGTGTACATACAATGTAATATTATTAGTATTATTACGTGCAAAAATTATAGATAGTCAATTACGAGTAATGTGTTCTCGCCCTTACATTTAGTTTCGTTACTGCTGACGTAATTGCAATATCGTGATTTACGGGACCCCGTAATAATTTGGTTTTCTCATCTGCCGTGTATGTGATTGGGGAGCTTAATAATATCTTTGTATAGAAAATCGTTGATGTGTTTATTATATACCGTGTAGCGTCTGAAGATGTAGTAAATATATATGTAGGTATATAATATATGTACATATTTGTGACTAACAATATGTGCTGAACCTTGTTATTTTGGAAAACAGTTTAGTTAAGAATAACAATTTATACTTAATTACGAACTTGACAAAATAGTTTACACAGATTATAATGATATTTAAAAATCATGGTTGCATATCAAAAGATATATAATACTTTTAGCAACATTCTTAAAACTCGAAGCTGTTATTTATATTTAATTATATAATAAAATAGCTTAAGTAATGTAAGAAGAATAAAATTGAGGCGGATTCGTCCCATTTACCAAAGGAAAGAAAAACAAACAAAGTCACTGTATACAATGAAACCACCAAGAAAATTAAGTCGAAACTTTTCAGTCGTCGATATAACAAAAACATTGTGTTATAATAAATTAATATATACGTCCTATACTTTTGTATCATTGTTTGTCGTAACTAAAAAAAAGTAATTCGTAAAAGTATTCTTCAAAGTTTAATGACAGTCATAACTAAAAACTCACACAAAACTTTTCAGTAACACATTTATATCTAAACCGTCTCCTTTGTTTACGGAAAAAAGCTAAAACTAAACCTCATTTTATGACGTACACATTTTTCTATTTTCCATTGAAGTTTTGTGATATAACAATGAAAAATAGTTTATAACGGCTATCAAGTTCACATTCACGGATGCAACATACAGTCACGGCTTTTTCGGTAGGTGCAGGCAGTGACTAAAAGTTTCCATTGCTACTACGGAAACATCTCAGTCCGCGACGCTGCGAATTCGGGCCTCGAGGACTCTCTCTTACCCGGGCTGGACTCATGGGGGGTTTCCATTGGATACGGTTCTAGCACACATCTTTCGCCCTTTCTACCTTCATGAGAGCCATCACACAGACTCGTCATCTAGAGGTACTCTTATCTTAGTCTTCCTGTTACAGTCACTCTCCAAACTCCACTTCTTGCGGTCATGGGAAGTATATTGCACCGGCTTGGAAGCCACATCGCCGTTATATAAATATTATTGTCACCGTTCACATTTAATAATACCTTGGGATATCCCACACACGACTATCAGATCCCAAACTATGCAGAAACTTTTACGGCGAACAATTCTTTTATTGCCATGAGAGTGAAGATGGAATCCAAAATTACAGCTAGTTACTGCGGCATATCATTCGAATAGTCTTGGCATCGCTTGCTTTGGCTTTTAGCAACAGTTACGATTAGTCAGCAAAGCATTTGGCAGCCACTAACTAACCGTCCACGTGGCGCCGCACCCCGATAAATCGATAATATGAAACTGGAAACATTAGCTCCTGGCATTACTTTTTTATTCAATTTTTCCTCACTATCGTGTAATTGGCAATCATACAGTGAAACAATCATGGAGTTTAGTTGTTTTCATTTTCGTCCATAATTCTTAATGAGTTTGTCAAAAACTATGGAAAGTTTGTCCATTCATAAAATATAATCTTATGTTAATTTATGGACATACATAATAAATATGACAAAAAGGAAAATAATGAAACGCCTTTATTACGTGTTTATTAAACAAACTCATATATACCTACACGTAACAAGTAGGTACGTATTGATTTCGCAGTTCGTTAAACTGTTTTATAATTTTTTTTCTGTTATCTATTGACAAAAATAACATCTTAAGTTCCGCCAATAAATTCCAACAAAATGGTTGGAATGCGAACTCCGTAAGATTTTAATTAAGTTGCCGGTTTTAATTATATTTTCCTAAAGAATAATGGAACGTGCTACAATTATCATCGTCTCTTAAAAAAACCTGATGGAGACAGCATCATTTATAAATATTGATCAATAACATTATATACATTTTTGTATTTTCTGTAAATTCAAATACATACACCAATTAACTTAAAACTCTTAAATGTATTACAAATGACATACATACATTATTCGATTCAACCTACCTAACAGTCAAGAAACTAAATCACAATCCGTTAAAGATCGATAATACTTTCCATTCATTATTTGAAAAGTACCGTTAAATTGCATAACATATATATGTATGTATGTTCGAGTTGTAGGCAAACATAATAATAATGTCAAATATCGAGTACATAAGTACCCGATGACATCGAGTAGTAAAATAAACAATGACTCACGTTAATCATATTAATGGTTTTAATACTGTAAAGTAGGCGATTTCTATTCGGTATGTAACATTTTGAAAACGTTGATGATACGAGGGAGTGGAATGAACACGAGTCCGAGCGGTTAGTAATTAATAAAATCCATTAAAGCAATTATTAATTAAATATGTAGCCCCACAAGCCTAAACACAATCGTGTAATAATATCCAACCTGGGTTCCGTACGCATAAACAACGTTCTTAATTATATTTTCTTAAGGAGAAAAATTGATCATTTCGAAAACAAACTATATATGTAAAAACTACGCAGTTTTGTAACATTAAATTCAGACTGAACCGTCGGTTGGTTGCGACTTCTATTCAAACTCAAACCAAATATTTGTGTGATGAGCAAGAGTATTTGTTAACTGTATATAACTGCCTGTAAAATTATCTAGACCAGTAGGTATATATTTTATATATAGGTATAAATTGTAAGCATTAAGTTAATTTATATTCAATTATGATCTAAAGAGTTGCTTATTTGACTACAAATTTATCATTCCTTGA
>DWGJ01001807.1:0-18082 GCA_018246895.1 Aspitha aspitha aspitha
TTTTATGGCCCTGAAGCCTGCGAGGGGTGCAGTTCTCATTACTATCAAACACTAACGCCACCAACATTTCTAACATATTGTATTTAAAACCGAGGCAATTATCCCAACGAGGCAACTATCCGGGTTTTACTATATATCACTTATTTTTCCTTATTTCATCTTCACCTTTCGTTTTCGTTCTGTAGATCACAAAGCTTAACAATCTACCAGCAGTATTTGAAGATTATAATTATTTTGAAGGTGATTTCGGTTTCGATTACTTTCAACTTATTGCGTTAAAACCTATAGTTAGTGCATCACGTATACCGGTTGTGCTACGTGTTGGGCTTTATTAAAACACTCCGTTTTGCAAGGCGACCCGCACGTGACTTGGCGCTCTAATTCCAGCACACAATAACCGATAGATTCGACGTAAACTTTTATGATATGCTACATTTTTACCACGATCCAGAGAAGTGCAAATATTTTCAGTCCCCTCGCTCTGCAGAATTTTAAATAGTCTATGATAAATAGAAACCACGATACATAGATTTTTACTCGAATGATATTGAAAAACTTACAAGTTTCAAATAATGTAAAGTTCCATTTCGAAAATACTTTAAAGTCTTTAATGTCTTGGGAAAGTGAGGCTACCCTACATATTTTTTAAGAAATATCATTTATAAGGAAATTGTTTGATAACCTTTTTTATTTACTGACATACATGGTTAAAATTCAAAGGACTCGTATTAATATAAAGTGTTTATTCCTTCAACCATTAATATGAATACAGAATAATAATATAATTCGTTTCGCTCACTTGGAAATCTTCACAAAAACCTTTTTGCTGGCTCAGCCTGACTTGGCAGTCGAATGACAAAAAGTTTCTAGCTGTGAACTTTCGCGGCAAATATTACCAATATATTAGAAGACTTTCCTGTCCCAATTTATATGTAAAGTTGAGAATCAATTCCATATTATATGGAAAATATCAATGATATAATTTTATATGATGATGAATAACATATTATGCTGAGCGCTTAACTTTATTACCTCACTTTTACCTACCAATTTACGTACATTTATTAGTACCTATTACTGATATACATATTGTATACTCAATGTGATAACTGAATTCATTTAATAAAACATAGGTATCGCTTAAAGTTACCTGTGACCATTTCTTGGCTTTATCAAATAAATTAAATTAATCGTGACCTACTTAGGTTTGAGCATTTTGCCTGATTTTTTTCCTTAAGCTAAAGTGTTTTCAATCTGCCTAAATGATACCAAAGAAACGCCCATTCAATCTGGTGACGAGGCACTCCTCATAATTATGATAAAATTTCACTTCCTGCCTGTAACGCTCTCTCATTATTTGTAACTAGATTTTTCTCGAGATTTCGTTTGGATTAAACGTTTCATCAGCATTAAGTTTAGAAGTTATTCGATAGTTTTATACTTTAACAATAACAATAATAACCCCTTATTAAATTTCATAAGAGCTTATCTATAGTACTTGAATATTTTGTAATCAACCAATAATAGGAATGATGTTATTAATTGTTGTAGTGCTAAAGGTGAAAGTATTTGTATCTTAAAGCAGCATAACATGGTAGTACTGGCAACTTTGTAAATTACTAAGCCACCAAAGGCATGTTCGCGGCATACAAACCGACTGACCTATTTATCTTGCACGACGGTAGCTGAACCGAGCCCTAAGTATTATTCTTTGGAACTTGTTGGTCCGAAAACATATCGTATGGAAAAGCAGACAGTATAAAAATGCAGCCGCTGTAAAGAAAATGTTTTATCAGCAAATAACTCTTTTGTGGCACAGAGTGGGGATAATTTAGCGTCAAATGAGCATTGCAGACAGCATTGAAATAATTTATCTACGTAATGAAAGAACTTGATTATACATATTTCGAAATCGGTAACGCTACTAAAGCAGTGATGTTAATATTCGTAATCCTAACGAAGTCAAATGGAGGTAAATATTTTAAATAATTCAAATTTGTGTAATAACTTTTTTATATATGTATGTATTTGAGTTAAACAACAAATTTCATGATAAATGGTCTCGCGGAATTTGTGTAAGTAGTGATCGCATCTCATGTACTTAACCCACTAAAAATCCTGCTTAACAAGGCTTACGCTAGCTTTACAAAATATTTTTAGAACGACACGAATTTTGATACAGATAATTAAAGAGGAAGCTCGACCTTAAACGATGCAAAATGTAGACTTGCTATGAGTTCTTTTTAAAGCCACGTCGTTTGTGGAAGACTTTAAAGAGTTGAAAGTATAATATTCGTAAAGTTTTTCAACTTTGACAAGTGACTTGTTAAAACTTGTCTCAGTTTATAATGAAAAGAGCAAATCTACTGGTGTCACATAAAATAACTGACCTATTTATTTTTGTCAAACACGTATAAGCACAAACTTTTACGGCCTATGTATTCCGTATGTCATTCAATATATTTATATGTACATAGATATATATAAATAATATTCATATTCAATAATGTCAAGATTTAGTATATATATGTAGGTCTTTTGTGATTAGGGTCCGACGGTTATTGATTACTTCATACGTTTTTATGATATAATGTTTATGTGATTAACGATTAACGTCACAAATAATTAATGATTAACAATTAAGTGTATTGGTTGCGACATATAGTCTACGTATGGATGTCGTTCATTTATTACACATTATCTCATTTCACGTGTCATTAAGTTACAACGAAATATCTATTCGCTAAAAGGTGTATGTATGTATCTGTACATACATGTATAACTTTATACCATTTACACGTTTCATATTATACTGAATCATGCATATACTTGTATATGATAATGAGGCATCAGGTGGTTCCCACAAATACATAGTTCGTCAAAATTTCAATTAGAACGTGTAGGTAATTCACGTTTATGGTGGTCAGCAGTGTAATAAATTATAAACATAATTGATGACTAAATAGCACTTACACTTGAATACAAGTAAAGTAGGTAGTGCCACGATAAATTACGATACAGATTAATTCCACCAAATCGCGTGGACAACTTCTGCAATAAACATTTGGTGCGGGTCATTTGAGATTTATTTAGTGGAAACACGGTCCAATGGTGAGTCGAATCGGCGACCTCTAGGTCTTCCGATGTCATCTCGGTCCATATGGAGCTTACTGTTTTCAAGAAATGATACATTTGATTTCAATCAACAACCCTTTTGATTATTAAGTAAAACGGTAAAGGACAGGAAAATAAAAATTTATTTCTATGAATCGATATTATAGTTTACTACAAATTACTAGATATTCTTTGATTTCATTAACAATATTATATACGAAGAGTCGAGACTTTTTAATTATCACCCTGATCACGATTATATGTAGAAAGTTAGTAGGTACAAGGTAGAAGTAAGTAATATTTGTAATTTTTGTAAGAGCTTAGAATTCATAACAAGTCAATACTTACTGTGGATAGCCATGTAATAAGTCAATAATTAAAACCATACAACATTACATCAAAAGACGACATATTTATTTTTCTTTACTAGTACAGAGCACTGCTAACTGCGCCCAAACGACACTGGAGACACGGTAAAGCCATCTAGTTCCGTTCATTTCCAATATATTCGGACATAAAACTTCGTAACTACGATTTTTTGACATAGGACAACAATATTCTAACCTCCTCCACTCTTGTTTAAACTACATTCTATCAATTTGAAAATAATTGAAATAAAGAAATATTGAAGTATTGTGCTTATTTTTAATGAAATTCAAATTGTAAAAAGTCATAAATCATAATTAAAACTATTAATTATATCACTGTCTAATTACCCACGAGCAAAATGTTAAAAAAAACTGTATACATACAAGAACTTAATCCAGAATACCCCTATCTATTTTTTTTTCCTTAAAGGATTCATTAGGAGAGTTCGCTTATAGTATTCGACGTGGGTGAAACTATGGGACGTAGTTAGCTTTATAAGTACTACCATGGTTACGGCATATTTCGGTATTCTACTCTTCTTAGCGAAGAAACAAAAAAAGCAGCACATTTGTAGCCTAATACATATTATTCCCAATAAAATAGGTTGATTGCTCGTAGCGTTCGTGGTTACGCCCACTTACATTTCCTTTTACTGTTATTTTGATACTGAACATAAGTGTAGTATTTCCCACATTTCTTGGAAATATACATAACATGTTGAAATGATCAAGTAATTAATAATATTATTACAAAACGGGTGTATCCTTTAGCTTCGCTGGGTATTTAGCTCCTTTGAAAAACTAAAACCATTTATGTTTCATTTAGAAATAATCAAATCTTATTTCAGCGCTATTTTGAATAGAATCTGGTAATCACGGTCTTTAAGCATGACACATGAAGAAAGAATCCGCAATTATGCGGAACAGCTATTAAGTAATGTTACATAAAAAAGTTGTTTATAAATTCAGGCATCAATCCAATCAACCGTAACAACAATCAGTCATGCTGGAAAAATGAACGATAAAAATGTTTATGAAGAAAATATTCTCCACAGAGTACTTGTAGACATAGGTACGTCGACCCCGATTTAAAGAAGCGTTAATACAAGACGTTGCTTATGTAAGAGTTGAATGACAATCGCCTTGAATGTCCGATGATTTCGAGACGCTTGAGAAGGGCTCTTAAACAGTCTTCAAGGTTTCCTGCGTTGTCAATCAAATACAAGAGGGAGATTATATTTTTTTACGAACACTGAGGAGGTCTAACATCGAAGGAAAGTGCTCGACCGGCCTCTTCAGAACTGATGTCTTTGTTGATGAAATTTAAATATTAATATTTTTTATTGTGCGTCTTTCTCATGGGTTCCGGAACGTGACAGCAAATGTAACAAAGCTGCAATATGCGAATTGTTGGGGAAAATTATTGCAATTTGCTTTCATAAGACGGCTTTTGTAGTCACAAACGGACAGTTGGTATTTGAGAAAGAAACTTCTCATTTGAAAAAAATTTGAGCGAATGTAAAAAGGTTTAGAATGTGTAGGAGAATATTGAAAAAAAAAATAATTATGTTATATTCGTTATATACAGGTAATTTTATTTCCTACTTACGCAGAGTTTTTCTTGTGCCGCACTTTTCTACGGGCCGTAGATATAACAATACCTACGTATGAGATAATAGGCACCCGTATACGGCAACTTTATAAACTGTTCTGGAGGTTTCCGACTCAGTTAACAGCTATTTATCTAACTATCACAACAGGAACTGACGTGTTAAATACTTAAAGTGCTCTCCCAAGCAACTAACGCTGGTAATACACCTAGTGGTCACCCCTCAACGTGCCGCCCGCGCTCAGTGTGTCCTAACTTTTCTAATTCAGAATGCAAGGTTATGACGTACCTACGTGCTTTTAACTTATAATAACGATAAATTACTTTTTAATCGTTAGTAATGCATTCCGTTTTAAATTATCAATTACGAAATACAAAAGGTAGTTTTGGTTTTGCTTTCGGCGATTTATTAATTTATTTATGTTAATCCTAAGTATACATTAATTTTCTGTATTATCCCGGCCTTGAAGTGAAATAATAGGGTATGATTGATCGTTATAACTTCAGGGTAGTCCGTATTTTCGCGATCCCTCGTAGACAACAATTGGTACTTTGTAGTTCTAGTAATATATAATATTGTACTATGCATACCCACTCTAGTATAATTAGTAAAGAAAATTTAATCATAAGACCTAACTAATGATTCTTTGTATACTTTCTTTATCTTGTATAGTTTGTGCAGTGAAACTGAATAACTTTTTGAGTAGCATATAGCCTAATTTTTATTTACCGGAAACATCACTAACGTATGAATATTGTCTTTGAGAGATTATTTCAGAAGAAAAATAGCTTCTTCGTCATATTTTAAAAAGCATAGTGTGTTTTGTCAAGACGGATTATTTAGTAAGTTGCTTATATTGTATTGTATGTACCTATATAGTTTATGACATAAACATTAAAGTAAACTAACACATATTCATCAGAATTACTTGTTCAAATAACAGAAGAGAAATTGATTGTTACATTACCTGTCGTACGTACCTATACAGAATTACGTAAGCTATTCCGGTGTTTGCCTGCGGGTTTATGGGAGCAGGGATCAGGAAAAGAAACTGTGTCATTGCTTTCAAAGTACAATCATTGTCAGGGCGTATACGTTACAAAACTTTTGATACTCGTAGATCGGTATGTCATTCTCTACATTTGAGCGACTACTTTTCGTAAACTTGTCCACTGAAATACTCCTGTCTCATACGGCTCACGCATATATTAAACTTGTCATATACCCTTAGCTCTCTGTTTTAGTAAATATAATGCCAGAATATGACTTTCACTATGACTGTAAATGAATTTCTTTTTCTTGAACGATTCATTAATAAATACTCGTAACGTCCGAGTCTCGAAGATTTTATACTTGGGTAAACTTTGATAATAGACGTCCGTTAATTATTATGGTTAGAAAGACTGCTGAAGATTTTCAAGAAAAAACCGCTATGAATGTTCCATTTACACCGGTGGTTTCGTGTAGTCGTAACCTTAAGTAGTCTGGGAAATCATAAAATGGCCATCATATGTGATAGACTATTAGACGACTACACGTTTATCATAAAAAGCAAGGCAGGCCGCTTAACGCAAACTAGTGCGTGCTATGTCGCTAGGAACTACGATGGTAACAATGTACCGAAAGGCGACATTTGTAGGCCACGAACACAATACATTTCGTTTTGCAACTTGCATTGACTTGCCGTCATATTGTGAATGGATGTCCGAGCGCACTCAGAACATTCCGCTTAAAAGTGCTTCACTATGAGAATGCTACAGATCATTGTACTTACTTAGGTATATGTATATAGTCGTATAGAGCGTATGTTCTAAGCTCATCGTAGACATAGTTTGAATATTTTACGATGTTAATATATTTTATAATTGACGTACCTACTGTTACTGTTATGCAATTACGGCTTCATAATTGAATCTGTAATACTTGAAACTTTCCTGTATATCCATCGCATCAACGGTGAACGAAACAACATTAAATTGCAACGAAGAGTTGCTACGAGATTGAAAATGAAATTCGAACAATATACCAACGTGACTGACAGGAAATCCTGAATTTACAAAACATTTTTCGAATGAAAAATAGTTTTCCGTCTTTACGTATTCGTAGGTACAACAAAATTATTTAAAAATATGCAAATATGCATTTGGTATTTATCAAATATTTTCAAAAACGTATACATACTCGTATGTCAATATTTCGACGCAAAACCTGGTAAACTTATTAGACAGGAAACGTACAAATCTTACATTATGAATTTTATACTTAATTGTTTTTCAAAATGCATTTGCTTGGAAACCAAATTGGATTAAGTACCTAATAACGTTTTCATATTCATATTACGATTGTTTTATATGCTAATTTATTATATATGTGTATATTGTAAATAAAATGAAAGAGTGTATAGATAAGTAGCTACCTATATGCCGCTCTCTATGCTCTACCAAATGGATTCCTTGTAGAATGTCACAAATGGAACACGCGTTACTTCTGTTGCATTTGACCGGTCATGCGACATTAATTTTACTTGTCTATAGTCCGGGTATTCCGGATCAGCACCATTCATTCTACCCTGTAGACGACTTATTCTACGGTCCCCTAGAAGTTATCTATTATTCACTATGAACTATTTGAAGGGAAACTATTCTAAGAACTCGTACAGAGACCATCCTGAAAAACTTGGCTAAGAGTTTTGTCGAGTTGTGAGTTAGAGTTAGGGAAGGTTTTTATTGTGTTTGCGCGGAACCTCGTTTACTCTCTATCTTTGCAGCTAAGGAGAGAGAATTACATTTGGGTGCTTGTTGGAAGTCTTGCTATACAGTGATTGTTGAATGGCATCTAGCTCACGAAAATAATGGCAAATGACTATCGTCGGAATAATTACAGAAAAAATACATGACAATAGAATTGGAAATATAAAACCGTTTATTGCAGTGATTCCCTGATTGACAATAAACGATATATAGAATAGATAAAAAAGTATTACTACGATGTAGGTTCGAGTGTATACTTACTATACTTGTGACGGTGATGTCTGTAGCTCATTGAGGTCGGCCTTAACGACTTGGAAAAGGCAACATTCCGAATAACAACATCAAAAACATGTTTAGAAAGACATTTAATAGCCACTTACTCTGTATAAGTACTGCTTACAATGGATATTAAATGCACATGAGAGTATGAGAAATAAAATATGCACCTATAGGTACTGCGTGATACAACTGTACAACAGGATATATTTATAATCTATTATTAAGTAACCTTTCTTGTTAACCTTTACACGACCTACGTTACGTGTTCCATATTTGTTTTGGGTATGAGTACAAAAGAAAAACAACGTTCAAAATAAAACTTATAAATCTTATGGGAATATCTATAAATCAAAACAAAGTATAAATAAATCAATTCAGGGCAAAACAAGCATCATAATATTAACACAATAATTAATAGACCACCCCATCATTCATCATATTCCTGCCTTCCACCAAAGCCAACTGAAGTGGAGTCGGATGTTATATGTTTTTCTCTTCCATTCCTCCCTATTAACCGTTATCTGAGTATTTACTTTTTCTTTTTATTTATATATTTTTTACGAAATGTTCTATTCCCTTGGTCTCCTAAAACCTTTACAGCCGTTCATGGTCATCAAATGTTATGTTGCATGATTTTCATCGACCAAATAAAAATGTCCAAAACATGTTCAACGATATTCCTTATAATGAATAATTAAGACAGTACATATATGTATTTACATTAAAAAGTATCTTAATTTCCTTATTAACGATTTAATTTATATATTAAATAATTACCTACGGTATATGTACTAAATGTATAAAAGTAGCTAGTGAGATATAATCTAACCACTCGGGTAGAACGATCACAAAGGTAGATAATATAACAGGTAAACATGTTAATAAATTTTCTCAATATGAGCAGAAATCCAACCCAGAAGTGGACTATTAAAACGATCGAATGAAATTATTAATATAAAGGTTGAAAAGAGATGCATACGTAATAAATGGAGTAAGAGTCGTTGCGTGAAGGTTTTGTCTTATCTGCCATTTCCAGTTGGCTACGTAAATTGAATTTGCTCACTGACTGCTGATTTATTAGGTAAATATCCTAACCCATTCACTTTATTGCACCGTGTTGATATGTCTAGATTTTACAAAAGCATTTCGAGGAAAATCTACGTTTTCACATTATGTAAATGAAAGGCGGCTTAAGTTTTCAAAGCTTTTTCAGATCTTGTTGTTAAGTAAGTCATGATAAGACAGAGACTTAGTCTACATTGCCACGTGAGCGATAGACTGGGTTAGTACAAGAGCAATAACTCGTATTATGTTTAATCAAAATTACTAAAAATAAATTATGAAAGAGATATAGGGAAAGAAAAAAATATCATGTGATCTACGAATCTGTAAAAGCTAATAAGTCAGCAACATCCAATTATTCGAAAAGAGTTATTCATAATATGTAAAATCCGGTATAGGTATCTATGTACATACATACATACGAGTATATACTGGTGTACAAGTTTGTGTTTCCTAATAACCTTACATTACAATATTTTATTCTGAAATGAAGTTGGTAGTTTTATTCTCTTGTTATCTCCATTTCAGTGTCATTACAATTTAGGTACGAGTACCTCTAATTCTTTGTAAAGTGATTAGATTATTCAATTGTATTTATGTTTTATATGTTCACTTTGCGTTCCAATAAGATGTGAAAATATATTTTATATTAAATCGTATTGTATATTTTTGTTCTATTTCTTTAGACTTTTTGTTTATATACATATTTAGGATGTAGCAAACAAGCTACTTGCTTGTTTGTGTCGGAAATCTCGCAAGTGTTGCCGCGCAAATCTCAAGTGGCCGATGCCGCCCTTGGAAAACCGCAACCAACTTCTAATAGGACTACATAATTGGAATAGGACTACTGGACTAGGACTAATTGGGATAGAACGAGGACTAATAGGAGGACTGTTAGTGTGAATTCATTTAGTAATAGGTGTTAATAATAATTAGTTGGTGGTATTCATTAATAACGTTAGTACGAAACTAGGAATGCAATATTAGTAATATAAGTCCAGTTAGTATTTAGTATAGTGCAGATATTATTAGTTAATTTCCATACCACTAGATTGGTTGCTGAACTGTTGCTACTATTGAGAACTGAAGTAGTCGCCTGAACAATTTATAAGAACCGGCATGCACACCCTTCAGACCGAAACACAAATTGGTTTAATAACAAATTGTTAATTCCCATTCATTACACCATATTCAAAAGCCTACTAAATCTGTTTTCATCCTATTTCTACCGAGGAAGCGAGACGATCAGATTATGCAAATGTAAGTATACTCCTTGACATGCTTATTACTGATATTGAACCTCGATATTGAACCTAGTTCGCCGACGATCAGTATTGAGTTACTTCTTTGTACGTACATAATATGTATATTGTCTCTCTACACGATAATGACGTTTCAATGGCTGAAGCGCCAAATTAAATAAGCCAAATCTTTACTTTTTTTCTTAAAAATCTCAACTGTAGGTATCATTTCCAAAGTCTATTTTTACATCTATTGACGTCACATAGTGTGCAACAAGCATAACATTTTCGTTTTTTCAATGAAAAATGAAAAATTCTGTTTCATTTCCGAATCATCACAATATATAATAAGGGATCTCGATAGTTTCCTTGCGAAGGTAAAAAGAAAAAACCAAATTAAACGGGACAGCACGGTACAAGATGTTTGTATGGAATCAATTGATTGTTGACTCGTTGCGTCCGGATGAAATACAATCACTATTTCCAAATAGAATAAAAGATGTTCTTTATTTTATTAGTTTTAATAGGTTCTTGAGACGGTGCTTTTGAGAAGGCGGAGCTCAACGACAGTAACAAAACACAAGCGTTGCTTTTATATTTCAATTGAAAATTAAACACGTAAAATAAATGAGCAAAGGTAATTAAATGAAATACTGTTAGAATACGTGTAAAAGACACTCGCAGATACACTCAGGTGTACAGAAGCTACAGAGAAAACCTTGGTCTTTATTTTATGTATTAATCTCACGACAAAGGTCTGTATGTATGTAGTACAAAGCGTGCTACTGGGAACACAGAGTCTTTGACAGCTTCAGGCGAATTGACAAATTAAATTATCCAAGTGCTTAATATATATATGCTAATTCACGTCATTACATAAGTATTAAGTATTACACGTATTTTTTGTTGAAGATAGGTTTTTAATAAGTTGAAAACCTTACGGTTTAAAGCCATAGTGTACCATGCTGGCCAAACGTAATTTGGCAGATGTCCCTCAATATAGAGAATATTATGAAGATATCTAAGGGATCACAGTTGCCGACGACTCTATATAATATATATTTATACCAAAAAATGAGTTTGCAAAGAAACAAAGGAATAGAGACACGCTGATAAAAATGTAATCAACCTAAGTAGATAAAATGTTGTACCTATACAGAAGAAACGGAAATTCATTAGTAGTTATCATTACGTAGGGTTATTTGTTCTTCAAGGAGTATTCTACTCCTTGCAAACGGAAGGAAATCCATTAATTTTAGCACAAATACGTTAGGTTGTATTAAATATTAGGATATAGGTTGTTTAGTTATACTATCTAATGTTTCAAGAGTTGCTTCTATAACGATAAAGATACAGATAAAGATAAATTAAGAACAAAAATAACATATATTTGTATTATTTATTGATATTTTATAAATACATTTATGGGTATAATTAATTATAGTGTAACAAAATTACGAGGCTGTTTTTATCAATCTGCACTCGCTATTCGTATGTAGATAAAGGTATAGGTATCTAAGAGACAAGTCTCTAAAAATATCGCCTTCGTTCGGGAATCGCTTTTGCACTTTCATCTGCAGAACTGCTTAATATTCAACCTTAGTATCCGGGTGTACTAGTGCACATGCAAATTGAAAATTTATTTCTAAATTGGATTCGAACCTCGTTTTTTGAGTTCTCAAGTTATAATTTTTGTGGAAAACTTGACATTCCGAATGTGCGCAAAATACCTAGAAGGAATTTTCTTCTAATACTTATTAACAGATACCTACACAGTGATACTGGCTAAATGGGGGAGTCAGTAGCATCAGATCTCGGCGGGTTTGTATAAAGAGAGTGACAACTGTACAAAAAGCGAGTCAGACACATCTTACAGTCCGCAAGGCCATTTCGTCTTTTATTACATAATGTGTATTACGAGTGGACTGCATAGGTTCGTCTCATAATTACCATAAAGTCGGAGGTAGCCCGACACTTTCGGTTCATCTCTGGGGAACCTATAAATTATAAAGGTCCATTCGCCTCGGGGTTGCTATTAATGAAATCAATTTAAGTGGTTCCAGGTAGCCACTACGTCACCCCTATCAGTGATAAAATTTCTCTTGGGAAATCGTTCAATCTAAAATTAATGAAGGAAATATTTTTATCTTCATATATCATTAATAAAAGATTTATGTTATTCATTAATTAGGCCGCAAAGTGAAACAAATAAATATATATCTAACGAAAGTAGGTACTTAACTAATGCTTACAATTAATTTTGATTAATCATTTTATCTATTTGTATTATAAATGTTCTAGATCATTCATAGATAGGCGAAATATCGTCGATAAGATAAAATACGAATAGGTATATAATAGGAATACATCACTTAAATTATTGATCAGGTCAAGATTTAAATTAAAATAATAATGGCACTGAATAGTTCAAATGATTTCATTTGTTTTTCAAAAAAACATTCATCATTAGGAAGTATAAATGTCGTGATTGGTTTAAATCATGATAAAACAATCGCTATTAATAAATAACTTACGTGTATGAATCGAAATGTTGAGTAATAAAAGTATAATAGGTATAAGTTCAGTTCACTCTTAAAGAATATAGACAATGTGACCAAAAGTCAGTGACCGTTTAATCGACGTAAACAAAAATCACTAGAATTATTTTTGTTTGCAAGCTTTTTCCATTTACATTTCAATAAGACGTGACGAGCGCGATTCCGTCAAATGTACAATTCATAAGACCAATATTTGAAGTTTGAGCCCACTCATTTCCGTCAACCCTGATTTCTGTATATTCAGTAAATAGTTCAAGCATGAATATGAATTATTATCGACGATTTATAAATGTCCGTAATGTGATAACTTTATCAACTGTCAATTTAAACCAATTTGGCGAAAAGTCAAAAATACAACGATACGTAAATTGAATCACAAATAGAATAAGCAAATATGATTGCGAATAAAAAAACCAACGATGATAGATAGATACATGATTTCAAATGATTTGGGAAAGGTAAAATATGTATCTTAAATTGACGCTGTACAAGTGATAAAGTTTTAAAGTAATTATTTCAAACATCGCTTGTGGTAATGGGAGTTAAGGAGTTGGGTCACACCCATTTTTACCGTGAAGCACTCACTACTACAACAATTTGTGTTTTGGATTGAAGTTAAAGTCCGTTTAAAACCTTTTAACATGAAAAAGAATAAGAGCAGTATAAGTATTAGTTACGTCATTGTTAAAAAATCGGCAAACTGTTTACGCGCACCACGTACATAAATATAAATTTAACTTATATTAAAAAAACGTGTTACAAAATTACTTTTTAAGAGCATCGTTTAAAAGTAACATCAAAATCAGCGTCCAAACTTGGAAAAATTGGGAACATAACGTGGACAATTTCGTTGAATGGGAAATCCGTAAAATCGGTTCGTCGTTCTGTGCAAAAGCCGCTGTGTGAAAAGTCCACGAATACTTTGCGAACGTGACGAAATTACGACCCCACATTTGAATGAACAAAGACTCTAGCTATAGGTAACTTATATTGCTGAACTTTATGTGTTTATGTAATTTTGTATAAAGGTTCAGTTATTTTATGATTTTGTTGAGAAACAGAATTGGTTCGGGTTTGATTTTATTGCGCTCGTATTATGTGTATACTACGGACTATATTTGTGATTATATGTAGATGTAACAAATATAAAGTCTTTTTTATTGATATACGTCGCAAAGGTTTTGTAACATAATTGTAGTAGTTAATATTTAATTATCGTAACAAAACTTTCCAAACCGCTAAAGTTCGTGTCTTTCATCATCTCTTGCCAATGCGAGACGTGAAATTTCTTTCGAAATTCTTGTAATAGAAGAAAAGCAATCATGCATACGATGTACCATATTATATACTTTATATACAAAAAGCGTTTTCCAAGTGATTTAATAGACTTTAGTTGTCGTGGCTATTAAAGCAATGCTAAATCGATGTTCGGCAGTATTATCTAACTTCAGCGGACAGAGACTAATTTAGCTCGTCAATCGCGGCGCACGAGAGCGTAGCCATTGTTGTCGGACAATTAGTGCGCCATCGCCAGTACAAAATATAAAAGAATATAGGCTGGCCATAAGAAATAAATCATACATATTTTTTATTTCCACAAGTACCACATTTTAGAGTCGAATTTATAACAAATTTGTCACGTACATAATTACAATGAAATATTACACGTGTAGCACGATATTTATTACCGGTTAGCTGAGCCTGTCAATTTCTGTCGAAACAACGGATTATTCATTAATGTGATTTCGTTGCCTGCTTTTATTGTGGGTTTCATTTGTAATCATTTACTTTTATACGTTTTACTATGTAATGCGTCAGTGCTTAACATATAAATTTATTTTGCTACGCTAGCTACGTTACGCTTTTTCTATTAGGTATATACATGATTACATAAATGTTTCAATTAATCTAAATAAGTATTTCGATCTGCATATCTAGTTTGGAACTTCAGCGACTCAGGGGTAGCCATTGTTTCTGCGCAAATTAATATAGCGAGACAAAACAGTGCTAAAGTTACAACTATTTTAATTTAAACCAAAATTTAATCAAAACTAATTTTAGCTTCCGTCTCCATGGTATGTACATTTTCCATGGTATTATTAAAATGAAGACTAAAAGCCTTATATTTCTTTACTTTTGAAGGTCATACTCAATCATACTATAAATATGAAAATCAATAACGTTAATGCGTTTGGCAGTTACAGTACGCTCTTCAGAAATGAATAGCTATTGTTTTTACTTTGTACGAGTATGTTACTTATAATCAGTTTATTTGTTCTTGGGCTTTTTTTATGTCACGTGGGCTTGTAACCGTGTGAGGATCCCGCCCGCATGCGAACGGCGCGCATTTTGTTGTTTCATAGATGATCTCTGCAACCCGCATGCGTGTCGCACGCATGGCAGTATAGGCATCTATGAAATTTACAACTTAACAACGCGTCGTTCAATGATCTTCCTTGTAGGCAGTAGGTATGTACTTCACTTTTACGCGAGATTAGATGCTGATGTGTACTTGCGTGTCGATTTACAACATCTTCATCATAAAATAAAGCCCCCGGCGATCCTTACACAATGAATACTAGCACTGAGCTGCGGCTGTAAAACGTTATTCTCATTTATATAACACCAGTTCCATTTACTGCATGACAAAAGGCTACAAAACTTTACGACCTTTGCATTATGAGTACGTGTTGCAAATACTATATAAGAAAAATAACTTAACCAAACAGACACTAACTACAAAATCTAGATAGGAATCGCTAGTGACTGTAAGTAAATAAAATTCACCTATCGCTTTATTATACGTATGTTTCATTTCCAGACTAAACGAATTTCTGATCTATGGATGAGAAAATTGACAGCCATACGGATTTTAACTACCCGGCTAGTCCGAGTTCATGGCGCGCACTTGTTACTGTATTTATGATTATGTACCTTTTAAGACAAATTTGATAACTTATAACGGTGAAGGAAAATATAGAAATAAGAAATAAGTTTTCTGTTTGAAAACTTACATACTTTAATGAAAACCTTGCTGTTCCCTGATAAGATTTCGTTTGTCTATGATAATGGCCACGTGGCCACTAAAGACGATTCAGCGATCGGCAAAATAAAATAATGATTGGTGTTTTATGATAGAAAACTAAGTCAATGGTTAGTCTTCGCTGCTGTCACCGCTACGCCTTTATTTGTCGCTTAATGTGTGGTATATTCCGATTCAGATGTTATACTAGAAAACAATTTGGTAGCAGGCTTACAACAATAACACGTCAAATAATGGATCCGAAAATTATTCGGTTCTTAGATTGTAATAGACACAATTTCAAGCACGGATATGCCTATAAATATTTTAGATATATCTGCAGCCTTAACAAAGTAAAAACGGATCAGATTTTTGTAATTACTCACGTTTGTAACTACAGTAAAATTTCTCTCTAAACATCAACTTATGGGTAATAGTACGTTTTATATAGGACTGTTAAACAGATAATAAATATAAAACGATGCTAACAAAAGTTTTATTAATATTCCCAGTAGCAAGGAAGCGGTGGTGACACTTCCTGCATCCTACTTAAGGGTCTCGCCCGCCCGCCCACAACGTGACGAAGCACTTCATCTATCTTAGGGTGCTCTAAAATAAATTAGAGAAATAACATATTATTAAATTATATAATAGAAGTTTATTTGAAAGTAGAAGTACTTGAGATTTCTCAACGTTACACTATAATTGAAGAGTTTTCCAAATTTTTTGAATTTATCATTATTATTAAACAGTAGTTACTTATACCTATTTGAGTACTTTTTATACATATAATGAGTAATATTAATAAAGACATTTTTCGTTTTATCAGCATATTATTCAAAAATTTTTATTACAAATTTAAAAAGTACAAAATAAATAACAATTATATGAATGTTTTCTCAGGTTAATTTAGGCATACTTACAGCTGCAAATAATCCTAACTAGAGATTAAAATGTCAAATCTGCAAAATAAAGGATACACTGGCACACACAGATCACACCTGTGCCCGACGCGCTAACAGGAGCGGAGCGGGAAATTGAACGAGTGTTCGCGAGGGAAAGTGGCGGGAAGTTACGTTACACACACAACGCACGTACACTCCACGCCGCAGCCGCCGCTGTACTGGCCCGGGCCTCGAGCTCGCGCCCGCGGCCATGGCCCTACAGCTTTTCGCAGATCGGCAGATGAAGCCTAGCGCTCTTACTTAGATATATACCTACTTTTGTCTGTCGTCCTTTTTTGTATTGTATGTACTCAGTTTTATAACAGTGTTAAATTGTATGAGGGTAGCATTGTTTAATTGGTAACGTACTCGTATATACATAATCTGATATAGTCAGTATTATTCATATCATTCAATTAGTCGTTATTTAACGGATGATTCTGTTTGTCGGTGAATTTAATATTTTCATTGTTTAATATGTTTTGTTGAAGTAAAAATAGGTTTGTGCCTATATACACAAAAAATCATGTACTTTTGTACATAATTTATACATTACGGACCTAATATTAAAAAAGGAAAGTCAATTTATATTAAAAACTTTTGTAGAACGAGTAATCAGTAGCTTTTTTAATAACGAACATTAGACAAGGGTTTTATCGTAAACAAAAGCTAGTAGATGAGTGGAGAAATGAGAAAAGGTAATAAAATTGAAGGGGGAAAAATAGGAAAAATTTAAGTTAGTAAACCAAAAACTGTTAACTTTTGTTTATACTTAGACACGTCAAAAGTATGTGAAATATGCTGTATGCTGTAGGATTTCGCTCTACAAAATGTTATTAGTAAGTAACGATTCGAAATAAAACATCACTAACTGTCACCCGTTCAGTAACAGTAAATACTTTATCTGAAAAATAGATTATTACCACGTTGCGTTAGAGTATAAATATCACAAAAAAATTGGTTATTTCTGGAGCGCGTTAGAGTACCAGTTTTTAAAAAAGATTAATAAGCCAGTTGCACGGCATTATTTTTAACTGAAGCACCATGGTCGTTCTTTTACAATATAAGTTCTTTTATAATATAAGGAAGACAATGCCGCGAGGCTTTAGTTTTTGCCCTTTGTAACCCCTATTT
>DWGJ01001808.1:0-18080 GCA_018246895.1 Aspitha aspitha aspitha
CATACTCCTCCGTGCGCGCAATTTTCGTAAAAAGGGGTCCAAAGTTTTCGCTTCACGTATTAATATATAGATATTTACAACGATCGCGGCTTACATAATTCTCACCAGATTCACTTATAACAAGTTGTTAAACAAAATCTGCAAATGTTACGCGAAATGTACAGTTTTAAATGGAGTTTTCCCAAAAGTGAGGAAATGCAATTAAAAGTGTCTGCA
This sequence comes from Aspitha aspitha aspitha, assembly GCA_018246895.1. Classification (NCBI taxonomy): domain Eukaryota; kingdom Metazoa; phylum Arthropoda; class Insecta; order Lepidoptera; family Hesperiidae; genus Aspitha; species Aspitha aspitha. The sequence goes on from DWGJ01001808.1 coordinate 217, forward strand.
AAGCTTGTGTATGAATTTGCTTTTCAGGCTGTGTTTATCAGAACAATGAACGAGATAATGTAATGATGTGGAAACTATACGAACGCTCTTACTTTATTCATTTATTTATTGTGTGCATTCATTGCAGTTTTCAGATCTTATGGCAAATTAATTATTATGGTTTTAAATGAATGTTACATTTACCTATGTATAAGAAAAAATAAAATTACTGCTATAAAAGGAGAGTTATATTTCACTTTTCATATTATATCTATTTCCAGCCTGCTTTAGAACAAGTGGACTTACATGACACTGAAAACAAACAAATGCATGCATTTTTGCAACCATTTTAACAAAGAACTTGGCGCGTCACATCAACACGTCGCAAATGGAAATACCTTTGTACGAAACATTTGAGGAAAACTTTTTGAAATTAAAAATTTTAGCACAAACAAACATATGTCGTCTTTGCAAAAACAAAAATGCGGAAAGGTCTCTGTTTTGTTAATATAGCATATACGCAACGATCTTACAAGTATGTAACTCAACTGTTCTGTGATAAAACAAAGGAAATTCCCATATGGGATTGTGTAGTTAATAGAAATCGGAATTCTCATTTGCTCTTTCTAGAACGCACAAAATCAGTGATTATCTCTAATTACTAAACGCTAATGAGTAAATTAGAATTGGACTTAACTGCTATACAGTATGTATATTGATCAGCTATCCAGTTACCATAGTCGTTTTGTTGCCTAATTTGTCGTCAGATAGCCGTGTGTGGAGTTGTCCCATTTATTGTAACTATAACATTACTATCATTAATAACTTCTAAGCAGTATTGAACTCGACAAATTACGTCGTCGAGAAGAATAATGTTCCATTTCATAAAAGCTTACATCCGCTGTGGAACGGAAGCGTAAGTTAATTAAAATGAAGTGAAGTGAAGTTCAGACGAAACACACGCTAGCTAAGACAACGTTAAGAAAACTATGAAAGTACTCTATGTTACACAGACCTATTTTAATCGCGTAAAATTTTACGGACGGTCAAGATACTTAAAATCGAATTTTAGGACTGCTTCAAATGTTAATATATGTGGTTAACACTTGAGACGTTAATCTTAACATAGTTAAGACTGCAACTACAAATTACATTACATTACACAAGTCTTTATAAAACGTCATGTGTTTTAATTCACAACATAACCACATTTCATTAAAATTTAGAATAGTTCTATTTACATAGCGTCGCGAAATAGTACAATGTAGACGAGAAATTACAAAAACCGGGATACGAATAGTATTTTCATTATAAATTCAGCACACGATTATCAGGAGAGCAACGGTCCGGTCCACCTTCAGAATGCCCATTAATAAAGTTTTTGGATTCATTTATGTATACGCGACGCGAATAAAATTATGTTACGCATTTATAAAGTTTAACGTTTCACATAGAAATAGCGGATAACACTGAGTTGTGGGGCGCGCGTACTGGAATTGTGTTTTTAAAGATGGGCGACTCGTGGTCGCAATATCTTGATTTCGGAAATGATGTTGGCATTCGAATCGCTCTTTAAAGGAATAGAGCCTTAACCAAGTGATTTTCGACTTTGTGCGAACTGGTTACTTTGAGTCCGAAGCCGGCTAGCTTTTACCCTTTTTCCAATATTGCAGGTTCAGTGAACTCACTCGCTTCGGTGGTTTAATAGTGTTCACCACTATCGTCTCATTGTTATGGTACGGCGACGTTCTTACCCCGCTATTAAGTCCAGACGACATTACACTGCACTCGAAAACTTATAGCAGTTACTTAGATATTTTATGAGAGGTCGCAACGTTTTTTATGTCGTCTATGTTTTAAACTGAATCCTTCATAAATTTTCCCAAGATCGCGTTCTATAGTCCAAATAATTTCAAACATTTTTGCTCATCTATTAAAAATAATCCTTTATCCTTAAATTTTTAATCGCCTTTTCTAGAAAATAACAAGCAATAAAAGGTCTTAGTGAACTGTTTTATCCTTAGGTACATTGTACAGTACCAATGTATTGTAGTACATAAGTCGTTACAATTCGAATTTTCTGTCTTCTCCCGACGTATTCATGATACAAGATACGCGTAAGTGAAGACGTTGCTGCGTGTAACTTGTAGAAAGTCGTAAAGCCTAACAATAAATTACTTAACTTGTACCCGTAAGTATACTTATATCTTCTTTGCCCAGAACACTTTACTAAAATTATACGATCTTTTTCCTCAAGACCGACGATAATATATGACATCATATTTTATTTATTCAAAGGCATCTCCTTTATCTCTTGATGTATGGATGAGATCCAGTTGATTTGCAAAAATGTTGTCAACGATACGTGTTATAGTATATTCGTATTAGAACGCTCAGATTCGGAATGATCTATAAAATTAATCAATCAATTCAACAGTCCTATTATAGGTTGGTTACAGGTATCTATGGGCAACAGCGGCCAATTGTGATTGTGTGGAAAAATCTGTGTCCTACTAATCGCAACTAAAACAGCGCACTAAAAGAAGACAAACTATATTCAACACCCAGTTGAGTAAGAAAGCAATGAGCAAAAATAAGCCATAAAGTTATTGCGGCAATAACACGAGAATTTCGAAAGTAATCTGCTTTCAGTTTTAGTTCAGTAAATTTTATTGTACATGACGACTGCCAGCTATAAGCCCGTTTATTATTCCACCCGCATCTTGTGACAGTCTAGATTATTTTCATAAAAACTCCAAGGGCGTTGTTACCCTCTTATGGATTCAGTTCTAAAAGTCAAAGGAATACAATATATTGGCTGTGAAAACAGATGTAGTTCGCGAACTTAAAAAAGAGAGATCAGAATATGTATTACAAGTCTTGAATACTTTCAAAATATAGAACGAAAATTATAACTAACAAACAACACTTTTATCAGTATTACCAATAGAAATCGGGATCCTAACCGTGGTGCTTCGCTATCAATATAAAAATGCTAATATATAATTAAATAAAACTCATCATTTTCTTTTGGCGGTTTTGAATCACTAACTCGATTGTGGCATAGTTTTGGTTTCATGAAAATGAGCTCTAAACGGATTGCGTCGATTGTGGCTCTATTGGACAACAATATTAATATGTCGTTTGCGAATCATGAGTATTCAACCGAAAGGGGATTATAGTTCAGGACAGTTCCGAAATCCTAAAATTCCATGACCGAACATATCGAGCGAAGTTTCACTCTGTTTGTGGACTAGTTTTGAACAATGCTAAAGGGTAGGAGATTGAAACAAGAACCAAGAATATGATTAATGTTGTGTAAGGAACGAACAGACCTGCTCGCCTTTGTTCTGGATTAGAGTTTCCCCTGAAATTAGTTCGAAATACGAGTCTTTTGCGTTGTTTATTTATAAATTTTGCTAATACTTTTCGGGGAACGAATCAACAGTTAAAATTAAAAGGAGACAAAACATGAAACGCGAAGAGAGTTATAGATAAGGGTAATACCGACACTTAAAACTTTTTGTAACTGTATGAGTAACTGTTAATAACTAATAATGACTACTAAATATACATAAATATTTCACGAATTCTATGTCATGCCATAGGTATGCCACAAATTTGATATTAGGCTGTACTTAATATGTAATAATATAATCAGCTAGCGAATTACATTTAAAGCATATGTCCCGTTATATCAAGGTGTTATCGCTAAAATGCTTTTGATAAAATATTCGCATTCACGACAGTTGGCCTCATTAAATCTTTCTACGGATTTGATAAAGTTCTCGATCTTATTGATGCTTTTTCTCTACGTAGCATTATCCTATTTCTTTTGAAGTCAACACCGTTTGTCAAATTTCGCCACCTGTGGATTTTTTTGTTGTCGAAAGGTCCGTACTTGTTTTGTTCATGTTGCTACGAATATTCAAACCAAAATATGTTTTCCTTATTTTCTCTAAGCGTTACTGAACTTATTAGTGTAATATTATAAAGCTGAAAAGTTTGTTTGGTTGAATGCGCTAATCTCAGGAACTACTAATTCGAATTAAAATTTTATTTTGTGTTGAATAGTCCACTTATTGAGAAAGGTCATAGGCTATATAGCATCACGCTATAAGTAATTGTAGTGGAGCAGCTACGACCAATTTTGCAAAAACGGAAAAATATTGGTTTCCACGTGGGCGAAGCTAGTGAAAAATATTTGTCATTCGATAAAATAAAATTATCATGTTTCAGTCAGTTTTCTTCAATGATGTCGACGTCGCCAGTAATTATAACTTAAGCTCGTAATGCTCGAATACGGAAATGCGTGTACAAAACAATAAATAAGCACCTGCACTCCATTGACTAATTTCCTAACTCACTGCTGACGACTGGGAAGTGCGAACTCGTTAGATTGTGCGTGAAGTTGTCGATATATTGCCAATATCGCGCGGATATACGAAGCGTGAAGTCATTCGTTTTGTTTGTGGAAATTTGATATCGACAGCTTAAAATACCGAGAAAGGACGTAGACGTTTTTATCAATCCCAATCGACACGAGATATGCAATATTGTGTAGGCATTAACAAACTTTCCGTTGAAGCAACGCAGCGTATAGCTATTAGCTTAGAATATTTAGACAGAAGCATACCATTTTCAGGACAAATGCTAATACAACTTTTTGTTCCGACCGCTTATTAAAGCACATGTCCTTAATCTCGTATGTAATACGGCTTCTCTGAAAGTACGACTAATATTGTTAAATGAAATGAAAAATTCCTATCTAACCGCATCATTCCCCTGAATAAAATAATAATAACTTTCGGAAACTCGTTAATATGCCTGAAGGACGACAGTCGAACATTTTTTGTTTTTAATAATTTAAAACTTATACATTCATAACTTAGGAATAGTATTGAATTATAGCAAACAAACTAATGCTTACGTGAAAAACATTAACAAACAAAACCATCTTGCGTTGTCCCTTTTACTGTAAGTAGGCGACCGGCTATTGTGTACATAAAGGAACCAAAATCAATATCAATGTTCAAAGTTAACTAGAATAGGTATCGGGAGAATATTAAACCAGAAACCTGAAACCAGAAACCATCAACGTATCAATTCCGATCATTACTCAATCCGCCTCGACGAGTCGCTCGTTAACGACGTTGTTTTACAACTAACTTCTTTACTGTTTCAGTTATTCAACGTAATAAAATCCTCTACCATAAAACAAAGGAGTACAAATCTCGCGGACAGACAATGACATGGAGAAATAACAGCTAAAACTTATTTTCTACCTGTTGTGAGGTCATCAAATTTCAGTTTTAGAAACAAGGTTAACGACTAACATATTTTATTAACAACCAGTGGAGCTGACCACGCGTTGCCGTGGTTATACATGTCAAGTCATATATGTCAAATATCAAGCGTTCAGAAATTTATTTTATCTAAAAATTTATTGCCAATTGACATTTATTATTTATTTATTTTATAAAAACATTCCTATGTTTTAAGTTGGATCAAACAATACATATGTTCAAAATTTCATTCAAATCGGTTCAGTGGTTTCGGAGATTATCGCAAACGAACATCCTGACACGGTATTTTTATATATATAAGAGATATAACGAACGTAACAAAAATTTGCCTCGTGCTTCGATATGTTAGCCTTAAACCAATTATCGTCATCACACACGCTTTTGTTTCTTTGACGGGTCTCGTAGTCAAGCTCAGAGACTTGCAAAAACGGAGGTCATGGTTTCGATACCCGCCCAGGACAAACATTTATGTGATTTATGTGATGATTCGAAACACGAATTTACAGTATTTAGATTAGTGGAATCAATTTAACAGTTGCAAGTGAGATTGCACACAATAAGTTAACAGTTCGCGTGGAACTTGTCGTAAGTTTGTTACATTAATTTACAACAATTCGTGCCATCCAGTTGCCATTTGGGTACCTAAATACTAAACAGTAGAAATAAAAAGAGTAAATAGCACATAACATATACATTTTGTACCATAATGATTTATTGTCCTTAGGATGCACGAATAAAATAGACAAATTAGATTAGTAAAAAACTTTAATAATTCGACAATCGGAGGTTTACCTTTGGATTAACCATTTATTTATTTTGCTTATCTGAAAATTGTTGAGTAGGTACTGTCTTTGATGTTTACTTACTGTGATTGGATAGAGCAATGACAGGCTTACCTACGACGATATACTAATCACAATTTATGGATCTTACTCCTTCGCAATACTTTTCGAAATCAGCGATTTCTGTATCTACAACCTTCTTACATATGATATGTGTTTCTATAGGTTTTCAGCTCTTACTAACAGGAGTAATTCCCGTGTAGGACTATTTTTCAGCGAATTGTAATTTCGAACTCGACACAAAAAAAATGCATTATCGAGTATATCACGCGACAACGGTCACCAAACATCCAATTACATCTCCACATTCAATGTCCGTGAACTGGCAGCAGCAATGTGTCCTTTGCAGAAAGGATTCTTATTCATTTACGATATTATTTGTCCAGAAAATTGCGTATATTTCGTGAGAGCTCGATTACGCTCAAGATTGGAGCGAAACTTGCGTAATACGGAACAAAACGTCCCGGTATTGCTTTCTTTGGTTGTACCGTACTTATCAACATACACAATGGATCGCGAAAGTGCTTTTTACATGGTTTTTATTATCAATAGCAAACAAGAGCCATTGAGACAAATGTGAAAACACATTTATTGTATAAACACGTATTTATTTCCATTACCATAATGGTAGTGAAAATAAACAAGAACGTTAATTGTATTTTTATTGTCATAAATATTGCGTCATCAACATCGATTTTATCAACATCTAAACTATCAAAATCATAGGTTGAATATATTGATAAAACCATGTAATTTTTTTTATAGTAGCTTATCACCATAGTACAGACATATAGCTCATCATTCTAGCCCACTTCCAAATTCCAGTCCTTACACAGTTTTATGAAACGATGACATTTTCATAGTATCATTGGTTTCTCTGTCTGAGCTGCCACCCCTTTAGCCGAGAGATATGACAGAAGAAATGACTTAGCATTAATAATATATGACGTTGTACGTTAGGGTCGGGCGCGGCGTAGAGCTTCCATAATTTAACTGAAGTAAAGGGTACTGTACAGAGAAAATGCAGCATGAGATGAGGTAAGTGTGTTGAATGTACTGTGTGATAAAGTCTTTACTTTATTTGAATAGAAGTAACGAGAAGAAATGATGTTGTATACACTTCTTTGCGTATCTTATGCATGTGTGCGTGTAACGTTATCAAGACGTTCAAGAATTTATTCTATGGAATAAGAAACATGAATTGTTTTTGTTTATTAATATTACATTCATATTTTAAAAAATAAACGGTAACTTAATTGCTGAAAGACAGAGAGTCTGGAACGCGACTCGCTAACCCAGTATTAATGACGGGGGTTATTACTTTGTAATATGACAAAATTAATTATACAATTTGAATGGAACAGCAGAAGAAAGAGTTCAAAATGATTCGTAACGGAACTATAGATATTTTTTAGGTTACACAGAGTTAGCAGACTAGGTGTGTTAAGACAGAGGTAGGTGAATTGCGTTTCATATAAAAAGGACTGAGTTGGGTTTCAGTGACTTTCTATCATAAACGACCGGTTTGAAATTCAATCTCCTACTTCGGGGGTTTGGGTTCGAATCCTGCGCGCACTTCTGATTTTACAAATTTACGTGCGTTTTCTGAATTAAATATCACTCGATTTAACGCAAAAGAAATAACATTGTGAAGAAATCTGCACATCTTAGAGTATGATATAAAATATCTACCAATCTGTTTGCCAATCCGATCTTGATAAACGTGGTAGACTACAGCCTTTTTAATATAAGAGGAAACCCATATCCAGCAGTAGCACATCCATATTTATACAAGCACTTTCATATCTATGTTTATCTAGAATAACTAATCGTTAGCCAGAAATCCTTTGAGACCGGCATATTATATTATTCTCCTTAATACCGTAATACACAACATTTTTTCTGACGTTCAGCTTATGGCGGACTTTATTTAACCTCTGTGGGTATGAATAATTCCTAAGGCTGTACTTAATTGAATGATGAAGGTTTATTTTTTAAACGTAATCCCAAAAGAAACGAATAGTATACGAGTATTTATCAGACTAATTTCTTTAAGATAAATCAAAGAAACTGTCGTAATTATGTTTTGTAAATGGTATTGACGTGAAGAAAATCCGGCGAGGTCAATGGCCTTTAATGAAACTTTCCACAAGCCTCATGTGACATATTCTCGAGAGTTCATATGCTTCTACCACACTTAATTACATTCGTTTGCCTCGTCTATAGACCTCGAGGACTCTGTTCTCTATTAGTCTATTTGTTTCCTTTGAAAACTGGTTTTACGTTATTACACTACAACCGAGTTGTAATTAAAGCTGTTTGTATATATGTATAAGAATTTATTTCGTCGTTTTCATTATTTAAAAAGTTATTGGCGTTAAAGTAAGTAAATGAAATATATTTGTTCATGTTTATATTTTCATTGTAGCCTGTTCCCCTTAATCTGGTTATGCTACGTATGACCATGAAATTCCTGAACATGAAAGCGAAATAACCGCCCGGATCCAGTACATTTGCTGAGGAGAATTTTCGAGCGGTGCGGACAGTGAACGCTTAGCGACTAAAATAAACGGTCCCCGTTGCTCGTGGCATAATTAGTGCATTTCTTCTATACATTTTATTTTAGACTCCTTATCCTTGTACAACAAACAATTATCGCAAAGCTATACCTGATTTAATACATGGATAATATACAGTAATAACAGATTTCTTTGCACGGAAATTACATTCATACAAACAATAAAAAAATTGGTCGTAAATTGAAGTTCTACAGTTTAAACATTAGACTTTAATAAAGACATTGATTCGACCGGTAAACAGGTGGATTGTACCAAATATTTATATAGGATATTGGCTGATCTATCACTTTGCTATCCAGTAGTTTTACCACCGTACCGACGATAGTATGGTTTATGTTTAAAGGGATAAGATCGTTTATGCAATGGCAAAGAGTTTCGGATTAGAGAATATCTCGCACCGTTAGACTTATTTAAATTCGGTGTACCGTATGCTTGCTTACAGTCAGTGTATCCGAGGCCAGCTCTTTCAATAGACATTTTGCAACAGAGAAACCTTTTATGGTTCCCGTCACAATATAAATACAATAGACCAGTCGCGACATTCAATTCGAAATCCATTTAATACAGATTGTGTTCCTCAATTGTTAGATTTCATGTTTTAAAAATTGAATGATGAAAGAATGACAAAACAGATATTATGTAGGTACATTGCAAGTGTTGATGGATGTAGATTCCAAGCGAGAAAAAACTAGGAGTTATCTATATATGTATATATCTACCGCAAAGAACGTTCCCTTACCAAATATATCATTTTCATGATCACATCACTCATACTGTGATAGATAAACTTTATACATAGATTCTCATAGAGTCGGATGCTTCAAATATATTATGATAATTACTTTGTTGGGACACAGATACATCTCACTGTTGGCTGGTACAGGCAAAGTGAAAATAAGATAAGGGCCACATATCCGAGCTGTGACCTCGGAGACGAGTTATGTTTTCCTTGTTTACGTACACAATATTATCAAAGACAGTCGTGTGTAAGAATGCCATAATCTTCTAGTATTACGATTACCACCAGGTCGTGGAATAAAAGTCAAATTTGTTATTTTTTGTGCACTTTTCAAGGAGTTTTCGGATACTCGTTAGTCTTAGATATACGCTGTTGATAAAGACACCCAGTTGGCAACAATTTTCGAGAACTATTCTAGAGAAACAAATCTTAATGTAAATCCTTAAAATTCTGTATTTTTTGCGACTTAGATATATGTAGATTGTCCTATATATTCAATAACAAGGCTATCCCATTTACATCTTAGATTGCATTATACAAGAAGTACAAAATTATAATTTCGTGCACTGTAAAAATTTATTTATTTAGATTGACAATATTTATGTAAACATTAAATATCCTTCCATCAAATGCATTTACCTACGTATCTTTCATCCGTTCTGTGAAATAAAGCAGAAGAAAAAATCGGTCAAATTTTGAATTCAAATTCAGAAGAGCGGTGAGCGGGGTCAATGCACCGATGAAAAGCGACTTCGTTGCCAACATGTGCATACTTTGGGATACTATTGTCATACTAGTTGCAGCACTGTAGGTTTAGAAATAAAACCTCTGATGAGATTTGTGACTACTTTTGCAGTAGTTCAATTACAATGTAAACACGGCCACAGTTGCTCACGATCCCTATTGATGGTAGGGTCCCTACTAAGTATCAGTCCGGCTCATTATTTTATTGTAGGGTAACTAAATAAATGCTTACGAGTAACATTTACAATTCAACACGCGAATTCCTAATTAAACAGATCTTGTATCCCATGCTACGTGAGATCGGTAACGAGTTTATTCGGTTGTATATTATTAGTATCAAATCTAAATATTTCACCAAGGAATTATTCTTAACTATTCAATAATATGCAGGTAGTTTGGTGGAACATTGTAAACGGTTCGCCCATCGCTACACCTATTTCGACCGTGAAGCAATTGTTATTGCAACAATTTGTCTCTCGATTTGAAGAGCGTGGGTGCCGGTTCTCGTGTATACCAGAGGCGAATATCTCAACTCTTGAGCACTCTGAGACTCTTTGAAACTAGCAACCCATCTGTGACCTTTCATACATATTTAGCGGCCAAAATGCAAAGGCATTCAATTCAGGTATATTTATATTAGGATGTACGAGCTAAAATATATTCTTAATATTCGTTTCGCAAGAGAAACGTAATAAACTAGATTCGAGATAAAAATTGTCAGTGTTAATTAGATTAATACCACGGCATAACATGCGAAGCCGCATATGTACAGCTTCACATATTGCCATCTCTTAATTACTCAACTCGCTAGAGATTTCTCCTAACATTAATTACGTTCATTATTTAACTGGTAGTACATACCCGCTACTTTGTTTATCGAAAGGTACATATTCGTTCTTGTACTACGCGAAATGTACATCGGTACGACTTGCGCTTTCAAACGACGTTATTTTCTAATTGACATAACATTTTACTTAACTTTATTATTGCGATCGTAATTTGAATGAACTGGCTGAATAACGTATTAAACAGTCATGTAACATTCCTTTCGTCTTTTAGATTAAACGTTCGTATAATTCGCTCACGAATTAAACAAGTTTGCAGGCAAAATGTGGTTATATTACCACTTTTGTTGGATGTGAAATGACGTCTTATTTTAATATTAAGATACTTAGAAACATTTTAATCAAATAGGAAACTATTTGATTGAATTTTTTGTAATTTCTGAAAGCAATGATCAATTTTTCATTCGAACTTACATTCGTATATTTTGTAAAACTAAACAAATTGCCAGTTTCAGTATTGTAAGATAAAGGTTGAAGAATATATAGGCTAAATACATGCTGTTTCTGTTATATACACTCCGCTTTCTTACTACTCGTATTTCCGTATTAGAAAATTATCTAAAACGCTTATATCTTTTTGGCGACTACGAAACTGAAAAACTTTTTCAATGATTTCGTTACTATTATATTGTTCATATCGCTATTGGCTTTTTTGCCACATGCAATTGACTGCAACTTTTAATATAGGTACCTATTTGAGTCCAAGTCTTATCTACCTATTGAAGGCTGCATATTCACAGTAAGAATCAGTGTGTTTAAGTTAGTTTCATGTGTCCAAAATGAAATCTTTTACGTATATATATGTAATAATTCATCGCAAATCTTGCATATGAAATGGTTATGTTTCTTAGCAACTAACATCCGCAAAAATGGTCGAGGTCACCCACAGCATAAAAAAAAGATTACAAAGTTACATCAGAATAATTTGAATTCCCCGAACCCCTGGCGGTGACAATCGCGTCAGAAGCTAATTAACTTTTAGAGACTTGACCTCTGACTTAATTGTAAAAAAATACAATTACCATTAAGGAACGTTCACACCGAATCTAAACAAAAGTGCATATCTAACCAAATATCGTAATGATAATGAAGTTGAATATTGAAATTGTATATTTTAAATTTTTGTGACTTTTTTATTATACGTGTTTTTTATTTATTTCTTTCTTTATTTAAATTTTTGGGCGTAGCTACATAAATAATCAACGTGTCTTTTTGTCAATAAATAGTCTATTATAAACAACGATAATGAATTAGGAGCTGCATTTTATTTACACAGCATTCCCAAATAGGGTTGGCGCCACGTCGCCAGGGGTCGTAAAATTAATGCCAAATGTACCTTACGTAGTTACATACATATATCGCGCCAATTCCATTCCGCTGATCCCCACTCAGTTGGGAATGAACCGGGAAAAAATAATGGTTTTCATTAACAGAATACACTGCTATACAACAATAACTTACATCGTAACATTATCTCCATACTAAAAATCACATCAGTCCGTGACGTGAAAGAAGCAATAGGTTTTTACCTATTGCTAGGAGTGATACCCTGATGCTAGGGGCGGAAGGCTGAAATCTATAACCCTATCTGGACTATTCTAAGTTTGTTCTGTAAGACAAATTTTGTATTGTGTTTTCAATTAGTATATACCTTTTAGGGGTTCGGTATTAAATGTTATTTGCTACAAAAACGCAGCCGCTAAGTGGGCGGGCCCTTAGAGCGACCATTAATAATTTTGTATCTGAAATTGATATCTAAATCACCGTAACCTTTCGCATTCCGCCATAATAATTCGCATTTTCGCACCGCTCGCTTTATTAAAACAAGACAAAAACAAATATTGAGCTCGATCGTAATGGGATAATTTTTAATGAAACTGCTTTTAAAACACCTGAATGCGATGAAATTTACCAATACATTGTTAAAAAATTTGCAGCGATTGTGAAAATTTGTTTGATAAATTTTTCAATTATGTCATAATTTTTATTTAGTATATTACGTATAATTCGTTTTGTACATATTTTATTATGATATCGTATATGCGAGTTCCTAAACTGTAGTATGGAGTCATCTTGGATATAGACTTGTTGGAATATCAGTTTAAATACATCTGAAATGTTGTACATATTACAATGATTTAAAACTCTACGATTATAATTATTGTAGTGATTGTATAACAGTCTTCGACTACTAACGTGGGCAGAAAAATTGGGGCTGGTTTTTACTCAGGTTTGATACTAATTGAAAGACTGCAACCATCTCACTTTGTTTTATTGTCTGACATCCAAAACAAAACAAATAAATCCACGTATATCGAACCCATATCGAAATACATACATACACTTTAAATTATACTATAATATCGTTATTGTTACCTTAGCTGTTATATGACCGTTAGCTGTTAGAACCGTGCGTTCTCGCCTCGGCTCTAGAGAGGTAGAGAAAACATGGGAACAGATGAAACGGATTTGGTAACTTGACAGATCGTTTCCGATATACCACTGCCTCTGGACTGAGGGCTTTGGTAATTATCGTATACATTGCAGTCTAATTAATGTGCCATCAATTCATTAATTACTTGGAAACTCGTAATGTATGACGTGCGAAAGCTCACACCCAGAAACATCCATTAACAAGTTTATCGTTACTCAGCTGTCATATTGTTTATATGTATGTACATTAATACTGTTACAATTCTGAATACATTCAAAATGTTATTTAGTGATCATGATTATATGTATAAAGTACGCTTTTATAACCTACTAAGCCTCGTTCAATTTATCGAGAAAATTAAGGTTTATTATATGTCTGAGAAGTGTGATGAATATAGAAGCATCACAAGGTCTGTATGAAATGATATTTCATATTCGGTGCTCTCTGTCTACCGCGTTAAGGACCGGGCGTGATGGTATAAGAATAACAAGAGTACTATAAGCGTAGATAGGTGTAAACCTTGCCAAACACTCGTAAAATCAAATATTTCTTATGTATTTTGATTAAGTTATAGATCTAGAACTTGTGGTACACGAAACTAACAAAGTTACAATTTTGAACAAGATCAGAATCGAATCTGAGGTCAGTTATACATGTTATTTCCTGTGGGACTACGAAGTTGGGATACCCCGAGAATTAGTGTTTAGTGAAGCGAAAACAGCAGTGTAAACATGATCTAGTTAGCGGAGTAAGTATTCAATCATAACTTCTAATACTTTGCTTTAGATATAAGTTTCTATTAGTCTTATAGCTACAGCTATTAAACAAAATTGAATTACATGTATGCTTCTAGCAGTGGCAAATTGTGCTTCGGAGAGCACGATAAGATAAGATAAGTTAAGATGATATAAGATAAGACAAGATAAGATAAGACAAGATAAGATAAGATAACGCTTGTTATCTATAGATTGACTCTCGTCGAAGGCCTTATATGTACTACTTAAATGCAAATGTATAATCATAAATTTATAATCCAAAACAGAACAAACACTGACGGTCATCACACGAATATTTGTCTGGGTCGGAATCGATTCCACATCCCTCGGCCCAGAATTCAATTATCTAACCATTGAGCCAACTGGCCCGTCCCGTTAACTGTATGTATAAGTATGTTAAACCGTCAAAACCAGGTTTAAAATAACAAGGGTCTATCAGAATATTGCAAAATACTTTACTGATCTTAACTTTTAGGTGTAGGTGCCTATATCAAGCGCTTTTGCTAGAAGCATTGTCAAAAGCTGCTCACACTCTCGACCGAACCGCAAGGGTAATCAACGCCGGCCATCACAGTAGGCGGTGCTCGACCCTTTAGAAACCTTTATTGGGGTTGCGACCCGACACGAAAGCCCTTTGGCGCGGTAAGGCGTTCAATTGACTGGCGATTGACTAACAAAACGGTTTAATGCATCATCCCGTACGGTAAGTGACGGATTCCTTTGAAAAGCATTACATAAAAGTAGCGACACAAATGTTCATTAGCTAACCAACAAAACATACATTTCATTGCGAATATTACATACATAATGTTTAATATACACAATGTAATACATAATGTTGTTTTAAACTAAATAAATAATACATAATGTTGTTTTAAAAGAAAAACATAATACATAATGTTGTTTTAAAAGATATACATAATACATAATGTTGTTTTAAACGAAATGTTGTCTATATCACAGGTTATCACGGGAATGAAATGTAGTTAAAAACGCAAAATTACATGTTTTATATTCAATATGTAATATCAGAATATCTTAATGATCTCATCCTAGCTTATCTTATCTTAACTATCTTGACACGGCCTTTTTTAAGTATGTGTCAGAATTAATTGAAGTACGAACGCGAAGGTCTACGTTTTCCGACTTCCATTTATTTACATTTGCCCTAAATCCATTTCGTATTTCAGGTCACGAGTAAGTTTAAAAAGTGAACTAGTATAACGATTTTGATGATACTGGACGATGCGAAAGGAATGTGTCAACACCGTCGAAGCAAAACCATAGTATCTGCCCATACCTATGGGTAATAGGCGTGATTGTTTACTCCTTAATCCATGTTGCAAATTTATACAATACAAAGAAACCGTTAGAAATTATTCAGTCCAACGTAAACGTAACAATTTATTGTGATTAATTTATTAAAGGTTACACAATACACTAATATTTTTATTATATACAAATTAAATGTAAATTAATTACAATAACACGCTATAGTATTTCAATAAAACAAGCAATGAGAGTTACAAGCTAAATTCTAAAACGCTTCTACTAGTACGCAAACAATTCACAAAACAAAAGCGAAACCTTTCTGAGTGATAGTGAGTCATTTTTCATGAAAATTCTAGAAACATTTCTTGGTTGTCTTAAACACCGTCCTGACATGTAATTTCTAGAGAACTCCAACAGCTCGGTTAAGTACAGTGGTGTATTCGTACACTGCTTTCAGCGTTTGCCACTTCTGTTACTACTTATACTGGTGACCATGCTTGAAATATTTTATAAAACTTCTATTCAAAACTTAATAAGTTTTATTTGTACGTATAACAGGTGAATAGATGAACTGTACTATTTATATTGACTTAAAAAAATTAAGGACTGAAAATAAAGTTCATTTTACTCCTATATTCCCTATCCTGTACTTTATCATAATCCGTTGTATATCAAGAGTGGAATACTTCATCTTTTATTACACCTAAGTATAATATTTGGAGCCAAATAATTGCTTTTTCTCTAAGTTTACATTTCACTTTGCTAGAAAACAATTTAATGTCTCTATTATAATTCTAGCACTACTCTAGCACTGAAATTCAAAAGATTCTAGATTGAACAATTTGGCATAAAAATTATATTAATTATAAAATATCCATACACGACGTTTCCTAGACATTTACAACAAAATACTGCAATTATGAGCTACTTTTTGTTTACTAATATTTCTATACACATTTTTTTTTACATTGTCCTGAAATATTTTTACAACAAACTGGTGACACTACTGCCC
The DNA here is from genome assembly GCA_018246895.1 of Aspitha aspitha aspitha. Lineage (NCBI taxonomy): Eukaryota > Metazoa > Arthropoda > Insecta > Lepidoptera > Hesperiidae > Aspitha > Aspitha aspitha. Next base: position 16,745 of record DWGJ01001808.1, read on the forward strand.
TGAAAACAAAAAAACTGAATCTCACACGAATATCCGCTCCCGGCAGAAACTTTCAGTACGTCTGCGTGGCGCTCCCTGCAGACTATATTTTATTTGTTTTACAAGTGTCCCGGACAAAATTCACGAGTTGCTTCAATTTGAGAGAACCACTACGTAGATTGCTTCCAGACAGAGGATACAAACTACAAACATTGAAGGAATGTCCTCTGATTGTGATTAGTTAATATAAATTGCTTGCATTGCATTCAATCCTATTCCTAACAAATTATTCATCTACCGAGCACTAACGCCATCGAGCATTCATTTGATTAAAACGTGTCTTTCCGTAAAATGAGATATTTTTCTGCATAAAAGTCTATACCAAAATCAGATCAACCCGTTGCTCCGTTTAGACGTAGAAAAGGGACAAACGAACAACCAAACACATTTTAGCTATTTAAAACACACTGTTTTAAATCCATATTAGCATAGATAATTGTCTAGTTTATTACAAAATAAACAAGGTTCCAATTTAAATTTAAAATTGGGTCTGTTGACTGCTATTTTATATTCACGAACCCGCATTCAGCCAGTATAAACAACCTTTATAAAATAAATTAGGATCAGGTCATTATTTATAAGAATATTGCAATTACACTCTTGAAGGCAATATATTTAGGGTGTGGTCGAAGCCTTTGTTCAGTATTCACACATCGGAACTGTCTTGATTACTTGTTTCTGTCGATAAATAAGAACAGTGATATTACTTTGTAGCATTTCCCATTACCCCAATCTGATTGAGATTCTAGACCTATTGAAAACCAGATACAAATATCTATGGAGATATTACGATCCATCTATGTATGTACAAATACAAGCTGTGTTCTTAATGTGATTAGATAGAAATACAATTTGAAAATAGAAGTCGATTGCTAAGCTAACAATTGTGAGGTTTGGACCCCCAAAATCACATTTGTGTAAAACACATAATGTTTGACGGGTCCAAGCTTAATAAATATCTTATACGAGTATATGAAATCAATTCATTGCCTATTACGAATCAGGCAGCCGTGTTATAATTGACCCAATTATTGCTTAGATAGCAGATGTTTTTAAATCTCTATCGCAATAAGATTTCTTTATTTATCGGAATTATATGAACAATACGTATTTAGTGGGTTCCTTAGCGGCGAGAACTCGATCGTTCTTATTAAATACGAGCGGCCCGCCCCGGCTTCGCATGGGTATGAAACAGTATTTCTCCACTATTTATGGATGTAGGAGCTTAAAAATGGAGTAACTTCTCCCGTTTTCCCAACATTTCCCTTCACTGCTCTGCTCCTATTGATTGTAGCGT
>DWGJ01001809.1:0-18075 GCA_018246895.1 Aspitha aspitha aspitha
AGTGTGCTTTAAAATTTCCTAGGAATACCTATGTACTACGTAGACTGTTAGAAATATTTCTACAAAACGGAATCCAAATTGTAAGCTTTTAACCTTCAATATGCCCTACGTTAAATAAGCTTAAAGTAATCGTTTTAACATTCTTTAAAGTTAGGATGTATACCCTTATTTATTACTAGCTGACCCTGCAAAGCTCGTTCCACCTAACATTCAATGATTTAGGATTTTAAAATTAATAGAAAATGTTAACTTAATTTTTTTATTAGGATAGTAGGACCTAAATAACATATACATTAAAAAACAACAAGACATTTGATTTGTTGCCCGCGTATTATGGTGCATGAGTTGCATTCGTCAGAGAAGCGCCTAGTGATATACGATACGACATTTTTCGTTTTGTTATCAGGCGCAAGAACAAAAAACCTAGATGGTTTTCCGACCCGTGAATTATCATGCCACGTATACGGTGATCATGAGAAAAATATTCCTTTTTAGATGAATCTTGTATTCTGAAGAACACAAACATTTAAAGATTGGCCTTGTGATTTGTTAATCGTCATGGCAAATGCAAGACGATAAGGCAATTGAATTCATTTAAACTCAGACTACATATGAGTTTGGGATCATCAGAATCCTCGGAATAAGAACTCCCTCATCTTTGAATTTTCCTTTGAGTATCGTTGCGTAAATGCCATTGATCATCACTTTATCTTTACATATCACCAAATACGTTCTGTTGCATAGTTCTGTTTAGTTTAGGTTGGTCAAAGTATGATTAGGTACTACCGAGCCAACCTTTTGGCAGAATTTGTGCGCTGGTAAGCTAGGCACATCCAGAGAGATTAAAAATTCAATTGGATAGATGGTGGCTTCATCTTCGTTTGTTACGTATAAAATGTTTTATTAATTTGTTTTCGGATGTGATTCATCAGTTCTGATCTCAACTTCAACCGGGAAAACCACCGACAACTATTTCGGGAAAAGTGCTTTGATCCGTCGGTAATTCCGACATTCCGCAGCTAAAATATTGTGTTGATGAAACTTTACATTTATAATTTTTTAGCATTATTATAAATTCCGATTACAGCTTTCTCTATAGAATATTCACTTTCTAACTTGAACAACGTTTACATTTCCCAACAAACCCCCATAAATACAAATTAATCGTGTAGTTGAACTTTAATTTGTAATTATGTAGTGAGGATCACAGGTACAAACTTAAACCCCCTGATGGAGTGCCTCCTTGGCCTGGTGACATTACCTTACTTTAAATTGACTCTTTACTTTACTATTTCCGTTACAATGTGCCCTCACACGGTCGTAAAGAATGGCGCTTTTCAATAAACGGTTACCATGTTATGTATATGGCATGTCACTATCGATTTTAATCAAATTATTCTAACATAAATGTAATTATGGACTTGGATATAGCTATGATTTATGAAATTATAAACGGAATCACCATTTGTAACCATCACTGATACGAGCCAGATAATAACTGGATTGGTTTGGTAGACGAATTGTTCAATTGCTCTACCAACTATTAAGATTTATCGTTTTGATGGTACAAATTGCAGCCATAAAACTGTCAGTAAATACAAAATAGATTTTAATATAATATTTTTTTATCGTAACTATTGCATAAATGATAGTAGGCACCATTAGGAAAGCTGTATCTTCTACTTTTTATTGTATTCAAGCGACAACCAATAATGATTATTATTAACGTACGTGTAAAATATCGAATATTAAAGATATCCGTTTTAAAATCTTCAATATTGATACCCAGAATTAGTGGCTAAATCAGGGTTTTATTTTGAAATGATAGAAAAAGACTTAGAGAACTAAAATAAATGATTTTAATCGATATGCATTTATTTAATAAAATAATGACTAAGTACCTAAGCATGTTTCTAACAGAATATGTACTAATACCCATTTGTCATTACTTATGTGAAAATGAAACATAATATCACCTTCCTTAACATGCTGACTGTGATGGAGTACAAGCGTACAATATCGTATGTTTCATTGTCTAATTCGGGACATGTTTGAATAATTCGTCTACGATAGGAAATTATGTCACGTTCAATTACATGAGCATTGAATTTGAGCCAGAGTATTACAATTTATGTTCTGCTACAAAGGTTCCACATATCACACATATTAGGTTTCGCCTATACACGGAAGTATAAATTGAATTATTGTAATGTAATTCAATAATAAAAAATATTTTAATGTTAATAATCATCTCATTGCATTGATTGATGTTTAAGAATAAAATTTATCTTATATAATTGAAGTTACACTATTGTTTTAGAGGAATTATATTGTTATTTGTATTAAACATGGCAACATCGATACTATTTAAGCACATACGACCCGTAGATTGTTACGATGTTATATCGCTTTCAGGATTAATGTTCATGATTTTCGAAACATCTTTTGAATATTGTAAAAATATCTATATTAAAAATATAGGTACCTATTTCAAATTTAAAAATACAACATTTGCCCTGCCCTCGGCAATATGAAGGGGATTAGGGCATTAAATGCACGCCACCATCCCGTTTGATGAAGTGAGATTATTTCCATTTGACCCAAATTTAAGTTGGTTGAAATCCATCGAAGGTGAAAATAAACGAGTAATGCGCCGTCATAAGACTTACCGCTTAATCAGAAAGAAGTGAGAAGGTAACGAAACACAATTTATATTGTACTCAACAAACGGCACACGATATGGAAATGTATGGCTGCCAGTAATTTATTATTAAATAATCGCTGAGCCTGAAAAAGCGGCCAGTCGCGTGACCCCTACTTTGCTTATGATAAGATTTTAGTAATAGGAAATAGCGGAACATAAAATTTTAATTAAGGCGATTTACTCAATGTAGGTACTAATAATATAATTAATACATGTTTTTATATACTGTAATTATTAGCAAAATAACAAACCATGGTGCATCCTGAAATTTGTAAGCAAATCGGACTTGAGAAAAAGCAACGACCAAATTCACATTCACTTGATAACTTATACCTACTGTTGTTCTAAATGAATAGGTATTCAACGAAACCATTTTCAGTTTCCAATATTTATACGTAGGTACATACTACCTACGAAGGCTAGGTATTTTGACGTAACTAAAGGATGATTAGGAGAGCCAGCCAAAAAACCTATAAACGGCCACATTACACGTGTTTAAGTTATCCAACTATTGCAGAACGTTAATGACAGAGATTCCAAGACAAGTAAAAACTTATGAAGCGGTTGCCGCATTTTCACTTTAACTTAACATTTCACTTAAACATTTGCACAGACAAGTTATACTTCCTTTAGACTCGCTTGCAATAGATTCAAATATCCGCACCGCCTTACCACTAAGCATTCACCCAGAGAAAACTAGAGTGGATTTACCTACCACCAACTTACGCCCACTTCCGTGGCGACTCGCCACTCGTGACCGCCAACAGTAGTTTGGCTTAACCACAAATGATCGATAAACTTCACTCTAATTAACTAATAATTGCATCTGATGTATTTTTCATGGTCCCGCTTAGCTACGTGACTAATGCACGGCCTAATTGTTAGTTCTCTTTTTAAACCGGAACATGGAATTAATATAAAGTGTGCTGCAAAAGTAATGTTTTTTAAGTGAAATGGCAAATGATTACGGTTTACGTAAAATAAATTGATACCAGCCACTTACAAAATGTAAAAGGCCATGACTTTATGTTACTTTTATTTCAGTAGGGTGTACGTGGCGGAACTTTTAGTGTCTTTTTGGGCTTAAGAGTACGATTTGAGTGTTGAGAGTACGATTTTTTTATGAATGTAGCGATGTCGAGTGAAAAACACTCTTCATGTTCATGAAACTCGCACTATGCGCATGATGTCACTCGCATTACATTAGTAAATAATCTTACTGTCCATTCTATATTATCAATTCTTATCTCTAGCCTTAGTTTAATATAAATGATGCTAGTAGTAAATTGTTTAACTTTGTTAATTATTATTTAACTGAGATGGAACACGAAGCCGCACTTCTTAATGGTAGCATTAGGAAAGCTTGGAATGGATATAAAGTAAAAGTAACAGGCACTCATTTGAGTATCTCCTGTTTGATAGCGGCGCGCGGCGTAACAACGTAGTTATATGCGTATCTGCTGAAAGTTTTTGGTTTAAAATAAACGCCCTGCTTTACGAAGTTATCCGATCGTTCAATTTAACCTAAAAATTCAAGAAGGATTGTATAATCACTGAAATGACTAATGTTTTGACTCATTCAAAAGTGTCGAAGAATAATAAATACTCGTATGATATGAGTATTCAAATTAAGTGACGGATTTTTGATACTGTGTTTTTTATGTGAGGATGTAGAAAATGGGCAAGCCAGTCAACGGTTACGTAGGTGAAATGAACATTTACAAACAATCTCATAATCTTCTGTTGGAAGATTACAATTTGGCTCAGTTACTTCAGCTAGTTGTTGATGATATTATTAATCAGTTTGAAATGGCAATACCATTGTTACTGCAAATCAGTCAAGTTACTGTAACTTAGTTTAAATGCAGTTGAAATGTCTTTAAACTGTTTTAATAGTTTTACTATTAGACACGACAGTCCCCTTATTCATAATGCTTGTTAAGGCTTATGGTGTTAGTATCAAACAACATAACGTATATACTAATCTGTACTATGCAAACACATGCGCTGATGTATCTAAAGATATGCATACTCGTATCTGCAGACCTATGTCTATTTTAAGGTATTATCAGTTAAATAATACTGACAAATCAATATTTCGTTGTATTAATGTAAAGACCCACATTTATCCCCCACTATAACTTTAATATATTGTGCAGGATGGTAATTGGGCTCAATCATTGGGTTACAACAGTTTTAAATATACTGGAAGTAGGAGTATTTGCGCCGAGTGTTGTGACGCTATCGATCGATACCGATACTTGTAACGTTAACCCAAAACAAACATTCGCCTTTAAAGTCGAAACCATCGGAGGGTTCGCCAATACGTTGTTGGTTTTAAGTGGGTTCTTTGTTTAAATTAAACTTATAATAATACATATAATGCAAATTGATCACATACTAATATGTATAATGTTGTAGAAATAGCTTCATGGTTAAATAAGAATCCTTTTTAAAAAATATTCTAATGTTCTTATATCATTATTAATTTCTATTCTTTTCGGAACGCAAAACATGTGTGTTTACTACATTAGACATCAAACATCAAATAAATATTTATATTCTAACAACCACGAGTGAGTGACCACCAATGAGTTCATGATGATGCGAAAAATGTGGTAGTAATAGTAGTAACATAATATAAATATTGTCTGACAAACAAGAGAGCCTCAAATATATACATACGTACATATATGTTACTGTTATTTTATTCTTTTAAATACAAGAACGTAGCTTTAGCAAATAGAAACTTCGTTCATAAAATTATACACGGAAGTGTTGAAGTAATTAAGGAGCTATACGGATGCTTGTGAAAACAAATAAATTTCATACGTTCATTGTGAACAAGAGTTTCCATAGCGGAAGTTTGGAAGTAATTTCCTTAATGTTTCCCTAAGTAGAATAGTTAAGTTCAAACAAAAAGCTTGCAGCAGCGTTATTTCGAAACCATCCCTTTTGCGAGCACAGTTTTGATGCGTTCGGAACTTTATACAATAGAAAGCTTTTAATAAATAATTTTAGTTCAAATATTTGGTCAAGCCAAAGGAATCATTTTCCGCGTCATCCAACAAGAAAATAAGTACAAAAAATTGTGGGTAAAAATTGAAAGTTGGTAAAATTAACAACCAAAAATACAAAGGTATGGATGTCCGTTACATTATAGTTACATATAGTTAGTCCGTTACATTATAGTTATATATTATAGTTAAATTATAATGAACAGAACACAGAAAAAATATATTAAAACACGTAAAATTTTATGATCACACAATCATAAATTCAAGCCGATGTATTATAATATAGGTAGCAACACATCGTTACAGAGATGTTTAACGTCAAACAACACATACACACACACATATCGTCACGCCAGGTGCCTTGCGGGGTAGGCAGAAAGCAGTAAAAATATCATCCGGTGATTTTGATTACAAACAAAAGTTCAACTGTATTAAAGCTCAACATATAGATGCTTATGGAATTCAAGTTCAAGTTCCACACACAATTACGTTGGATGCGTAATGTATATCCTATGTCTATATTCTCTTAAATTTCTTTAAATAATCACAGTATTTTATTAAAATTTATGAACCACTAACATTTGCATAGATAGAACGTATTATAATTTTTCCTAAATTGAAGAAAATTTGATAAAACCAAATAATAACTCCACCGCCTAAATAAACTTTGAACTTCAAAACTTCTGTGGCGTTTCTCGCAGGAGGCCGAAAAGTTTGTTATGAAATTTACAAATTTCGGTAGCGAGTAGACAACGGGTATGCTGTACGAACGATATAGAGCTCAATCATTAACAAGTCGATTGCGTGGTTAGTGGGCTCTTTAGTATCATAAAAAGATAATCAAATTTCCCACAAACTATTCTAGAGTGCCTACATAACAAAAAAAAAATGTCTTGGAACTCATCAGAACTCATCTTGGTAAACAGACAGTTGATAAGCTGCAAACATAAATTTCTAAATAAATGTCTATATCTATGTATAACATGAATAGGTATCGATAGTTTTACATCTTTTTTGATAATGAGAGGCAACTCCTCAAAATATACCGCGCTGACAATGGGTTGTGTAGGATATTTATCCACAAAATTCCCCTTCAATGGCAATGGAAATCAAATCCACACAACACGATTCCGTATTCAGGTTTTCTATATTAGAGCAACAAGCCAGTGGGGCCTTAGTTTATAATAAGGCTCCATCATACATACGTATATGTAAGTGACGATTGCGGATTCAGTTCATAGTCAAAGTATACTAGAACTAGTTACGAGTAAATGTAATCAATACACGTTGTGTGTGATCGCGACTTAGCGGCACACTCACAATAGGGCCAGGTGTTACAAAAGTGGGATAATCCCATTGATTCTCACGGCGACCTGGCTTCCATATCCTATTCCAATGCGTTCATTGGGTTAGGGAATTTCGGTTAATTAGGTTTTCGTGTAGGTATAGTAGGTATTACATATCCGAATAATTTAAGGAATTGCTAGATTATTTAGATGCAAATACATTTCAGGTAGACTTGCTAATTTTATTTACCCCACTACTCCAGATTTTCAAAAGTTAATTTGAACGATTATATAATAATTTAAATGATTTAAATTTTTATGCAATTAAAACACATTAAAACTGGGAGCCCGTAACGAATACAACATTTTATCTTAAAAATAAATTTGTTATTTCATTTTGTAATCTTTTTACACAACAGATTATAGCCTTTTATTATTTAGAACACCGATCAAGTTACAAATTTGAAGTATCCGTTATGTCTTGTTTGTTTAAAAATATTATGCTAAATTGATCATTAACATTTTGAAGGAAATCTTAATTTTATGTGCAAAATTATGCAGTACCTAAATAGGAACTGTGGAAACCTCAAACTGTATTTTAACCCATCGCGAATTCTACACTATCGCCGTAATTTAGATTAATTGGATTTCAATGTACGCTGTTTTCCGCATCCGCCCGGAAATAGGATGTGCCTTAATAAAATAGTAAAATGAACTTAGTATCTACTTAAGCGATTGCATTGTTTGCGATAATTAGTAGGTACTAAACGTAGTATGATATTTAATATACAAACGTTTAAAAAATAGCGTCCTACTTATTGTTAAATTGTTATAGTATTCTAAAAATTCGCTCGTACCGGTGAACAAAAAATAATTGTACATTAAAATAAAATTTGAGTATAAATAGGCAAACAGATATCAGTTTCAATTTTAGCAAATTACCTATTATCTATCCAATAACAATAAAGCAAAGCCCATAGATTAAATTTCTAAATTTGCTTCTCGGTGCACGGTGTCTCGATAATAATATTTAGAGTGATCGTCGAAGCGTCGTTAAGATTATAATAACATGTAATTTATTCGTACGTGACATTTCTCTTGTATTTCTGATTAGGGAAATTTAATAGATTCCCTAATATTTTGGCAAATGTAATTATAACACAGTCGTGCATACACATATCTACAGTCGGTAAACGGGTAATGTACGAGTATACATACATATATTTATTGATATTGGATGTGTGCCCGCTGTGAATTATGGACATTATGGACACTTAACACCAACTAAGCATTGATAACTGTAACTGTAACCGAAATCAATTACAAAGCGGTCAGTATTATTTTGGAGAGTTCAAGCACAAAAAAAGCCTATGAAATGCTTTTACCAGCGATCCGAGATTTGACGATTTGTTTTATTTGTACAGGACTCACAAATAAAAATGAATATTTTGAACTTCGAAATATACCTGAAAGTTGAAGTTTAATTAAAATTTCTGATCGTACATTTTGTTAAAAGAGGACACGTAACCAATAACAGAAAAAGTCCCACCGCAGGGCAATTAAAGCATGAGCTCCTAAATATTACAAAGGCCTAATTGAAAGTCCCGAATTCAAATGAAATGGCCCACGTTTCGTAGTTGCAGATGAAAGTTAATTTTGTTCGTCCGCAAGCTAGGGTATCAGGAAGATGCTTCACTGCTAGCGGGGACCTGTATGCGTTCTGTGTAAAACGTTGTGTTACCAGTTACCATATGGCTTGTATTTTGAGGTGAGTGTAACTAGGCAAGAAACAATTATTCCAACTATTGCAGCCCTTTATGAATTATCGGAATTTTTAAATAAATTAAAAAAATACCCTGTTACGTTGAACATTCAAACTTACTGTGCAGATTTACTAAAATTCCGCACACGATCTCAAAACATTACTTTCTTTAACTTCTGATTGACTAACATAAGAACAAATTTTAGACATGACTTCAATATAATTTATATTATAACCAAATAACTGAATATAAATAGATGTACATGCGCGTTCGCCTAAAAAATGTTAAAGTCTTCAGCAAAAAATACCACTCGCTTATCGCGAAGTCCTTTAAGGTTCGACGGGTCAGCAAATTGACGAGGTTGAAACATTGGAATAGGGAGAGAAGATTAAATGGCGGTGAGTAATAATAAAAATGAGTGTTCGAGACACAATGGTTGGTCGCAGTCAATTTGCCGGCCTTCGGCAGGCACTCGCATTATTAACGTACGTGTACTACGCATGGGTCAGTTTTTCCAATATCCTTTACGGTTCAGAGGTGTTCAGTGTGAACGAGCAAACGCTGGAGGAGAGTTTTGTAGGTGCTAAAGTTAATTGAATTGTATAAAATAAATTGTAACCTGTAAATAGACACTTTAAGGAAATCTCAGCGCCACAGTTGGGAATGGATATAAAACTTAAGTAATAAGAAAAGGAATTATTGAGCTATTACAAAAATAGCCGGATTTATATTGACTTTTTCTAGTCACGGTTAGTAAAATTATTTATTTGTAACACCATAGATAAGAGTAGGTATAATCAATAGCGTCAAATATTTGAATCGAAAGCGACAATGGTAATATTCCAATATAACATACAAACATAAAAAACTCCGAGTTAAATTATGCCATGAATTTTAAAGAGCATAAATACATCATTACGGTACCGTCGTTTTATGGGGTTAACTGTATGCACACCATTATGTGCGATGATCGAGCAATTTTGTAACGTAAGCCATTGTTTGTTCAGCACTTTTTATGGGAATTAACTTCGCTTACATTGCAATATGAAGGCTGTAACGATGTTTGTACAAGTGATCGATGAAGTTGACGGCATATATGTTATGTATCTACATACTATGTATATACTTGTAAAGATTTACGTGATATTAATATGCAATACTCGTAGCTGCTCGGTTGCTTCGTTGAACGCATATGAATTATGAACAAATGATTTTTGTCACTAATTGTCTTTGCAGCTAACGGAAGCTTAAAGATAGTGGGCATCAGGGTGCATTAGTAGGTACACTGCAGCAATTGAAAACTGTAACAATCAGTTGATGTAAATACATTTACTTAAAAACCATCGGCTTTGTCTACTACTATCGGTCAATACAAAAGATGCGTATGAACTATACCAATCATAGTGTGTTTCAGTTAAAACTTGCTTACACTCATCATCATTTAACAACGTCTGTTTGTAGTTGGGCTTAAGCCTTTGTTTTGGTATTTAAGTTGATCCAAATGTGCAATACGATATTATCTTAATTTAAACTACTATGTATAATATAATCGAAGTAATATGTTGTTCACATGATTCACGTTATGTTAACGCTATTTTGTTTATTTTTATAATACTCGCTACAGGATAGTGAAATTTATTCCGTTATTCGTTTTATTGGATGGGCATTAACACTCACCTCAGTTTGCGCGTGATTTCACATAATTTATAAGCGTATCTACTGTTAAAACCGATGTCGAAAAACAGCAGCAGGGAGTTCCACTCTTTGGCAGTTTGTACATATATTAGAAAGAAATAAATTAAGTACATGCAATAGTCCTATTCGAGTAAAAATTTTAACTAAACCATCAACGGTTAATTGCCATCTGTAATATAAAAATGGGGTGCCTATATTAAATAAAAATTATTGTACTGAATATTATGAAAAAATCATTTTTTCTATTATAATTCAATTCACTCTAATCGTTTTCGTTATACATAGGTATCGTATAGTTAAATTAGTATTTCATAAATGTTTATTTATGCTGTGCACGTAAAACCAAGTTAGCATTCTGTACTCATTATTTAATAGTGCATAAATATACGCCAGAGATGGGAAGAAAACAGCAAGAACAACTAAACTCGTTACATAATTTTTAATAAAATGCTAATTGTTAAAACAGGTTGGTTATTAAATCATTTTTGTGACAATCCAATTTACGATCGACTATGTTAGCATATATTACGAACTTGAACCAAGTTTGATCCTGCATAATGTATAAACGTAGCGATTTAATTGTGTTACGTACACGGCGAGCACTTATATTTATAGCAAAGGTTCTAAATAAAAGTATAGAATTACAACTACTTATGAGTACAACAACAAGATGAACAAATTTCAATTTAACTCAAAGACTACAAGTATTACGATCTATTACTGGGTAGGTATTTTTACTATCTTAAGAATATTCCTTTCTGTGTGATTTCCTTATATTATAAATTAACAAAAAACATCTTTTATGAATCGAGGTCACTTCACAACGCATGTGTAACAGCTGTGTGGACATTTATTACAGGGCTCCAAAAGCACGTGACTCTGCATAATATGTAAGCGACCGGACCGATCTCATCCCGTAAGCCAGGTGGCAAAAGATAAAAAGATTACTATGGCAATCTATACTGTTCGTATTAAAATTTTATGCTTTCTGCTTCATTATTTTTTGTAGTTTCTGGAATATATAGGACTTGGTAAATATTTTGAATTCATCGAAAACATAATACAATTTTCGATGTAGTTGTTTATGCAATGGTTTACCTGTTCGGTTATCTTTAATGTGTGTTTGTTGATACCAAATATATTATATCAAAAGAGGAAAAACGTTATTTACAAGAACGAATATATTGGCAATGTGTTCCGACTATAAGTTGTTGTGAGAACCTCTTATAAATATCAACAAACTATTCTTCCAAGTGTAGTAATGATGATGTGAAGAGTTTAAATATTTAAGGAACTACTGAAAACTGCACTTTACAGTTTTATCTAAGATAAAATTAATGGTTCTATTGCAATAAAGAAAACTTTATCAGTTCTGTTAATAGTTATTAAGTAACTGATGATGCCTTAAGAAAAGAAAATAGAAACTCTATGTACATATATTCATGCACGATATGTCTAAACATAAATCTATTAGCACCCGCTATACAGTTCAACGAGCGTGCCCGCGCGTAATGTTTGATCGAAGTGGCCTGTTTGTTCTGTGTGATATTTGTCTGAATCAGACCGAGCAATGGATCGTTACATTATTCGCGACACCAGGTGTTGTTGGATATAGTATTTGAAATACACGAGTTAATTATGGCATGTTATTATAAAGATGCAATTGTTGAAAGCGCTACCGAAATTTTACAAAAACCCATAAAATAATATGAGGTACCTTATCACAATAATATTATAGTGCAGAATGATAAAGATGTTTATGATAAACATGAAATAACCTTATTGGGTAATGCCGTTTTATGAGAATGACCACAATGTAAATTTGATTACAAACTCATTCAAGGAACGAAACCTTTTTGCATGTTGTATGTTGCTTAATACGACATATCCTTTTCGATATCATGTCGCTACCGAGCAACTTCATTCAGAACGCTTCCAAATATAAGTGCGTTAGCATTTATTACGAGGCTCTGCGAGCGTGCTCGCGCATAATGTTTGGACGAAGAGGCCTGTTTGTTACGCTTAATATTAGCCCGAAAGAGACCCAACGCCGAATCGTCGGATTATTGGCGACACCAGGTGTATGTGAAAATAGCAATGTGAATTCTAAATTACGATGTAATATTTTGCCGTTCTGTTGTATTATTAGGTTCTACAACTCTAAATGCAAGGTAAAACATCTACATCAATTAAATTACATTCGAAATATGTATCTGTAGTACTATAATATCTCTAATGTCTGAACTTTTACTGAACAGTAATCCATAGGCAGAAAACCTACAATGTAGGGAGCAACGGACGTATAAACATTAGAACAGGCCTAACCACTAGAATACCCATATGTAATGAATATAGTTCAACTAACTTCTGATGTTCAATTACAACGCTACAATACCTAGTTTACTTCCGCGATTTTTCTAAGCTTTAAAAGATATTCTAATAAAGACAAACTATGGTCATCGAATAAATCACATACTCGTAGCTGTTTAGTTCGTAGCTACTTGTAGCGATTTCAGTCTGACCGCTTACTGAATGCATAACCCGACCGTCTGGTCATCAATGTATGTATGTATATCTATATTTTTACGTCATTAATGTATTTGTATGTACTGTTGAAGTCTGAATATACAGCAATGTATCAATTTCTACTGACTTAGAGAAATGAGATGTTTCTGGTGATTATCTTATGTACTAGGGACCGCTTTTACAACACAATATTACATAATGAGTGCTGAACAACGAGCTACTTAGAACACCCAAACACATGCGTGTATTTTTTTATGTAAGCACATTGCTTGCAATGAGTACATTATTGGTTCAATGGCTTCTTATTTTAGATTAAAGCAAATTTATTATCTTTAATTTAACCGTAACAAACACAAGATATTTGACGGGGAAAGTTGGGCTTGAGGCTTTCGTGTTGTATTTTTAAAAACAAAAACCTGATGATATTTTTTGAAGGTGTACTTCCACTTGGCGTTTTGCCAAAGCGGCTCTGATTCCAGCGCCTCTAAGCAGTAATAGCACTTTAAAAGGCACGCTACCTGCTACGTTGATTTAATAACCGCGTTTTGTTTCTTAAAATATATCACATTATATTGTCACATCTGAGATTTGCAGACGAGTAATAGCAGAATCTCTAAACGACCTGAAAGGAATGCTGGAAGACCTCGATGTGGTATCAACAGCACTAGGGCTAAAAATGAAGATGTCGAAAACGCAAATCATGTGCCAAGAAAAAGCCAACCACATCGAAGTGCATGGTCACATAATAAAGCGAGTCGACGAATAGGTGTACTTGGGCCAAACCATCACGCTGGATAAAAATGGACAGGCAAAGGAGATAAACCGACGAATACAACTGAGCTGGGCCGCTTTTAGGAAGTTATCTGAACCCCTGGTCGGAGACATACCAGTAAGCTTGAAAAGAAAAATATTTGACCAATGCATCCTACCGACTATGACATACGGAGCTGAAACCTGGACCCTGACCAGACAAACCGCACACCAGCTGCAGGTAGCCCAAAGAGAGATGGAGAGGGCGATGCTTGGTATCTCCACCAGAGACCGTGTGCCAAACGCTGAAATCAGGCGACGCACCCGCGTCACAGATATCACACGTCGGGTCGCGTCCTTGAAATGGAGATGGGCAGGCCACGTATGTCGTAGGGAGGATGGTCGATGGAGCCGCAAGCTGCTGGAGTGGCAACCTAGAACTGGACGCAGAGGCATAGGCCGACCACCGGCCAGATGGCGCGATGACATCGTAAAGGCAGCGGGTAGGGATTGGATGAGGACGGCGCAAATCAAGAGAGAATGGCGTGCAAAGGAAGAGGCCCTAGTCCAGCAGTGGACTGCCACGGGCTGAAGATGATGATGATGATGATGATGAAGTATGTGTTAGTAGGTTCAGTTAGTGAGTCTTAGTATTTACCCTGTCAGAAGTGGGTCACAGATGCGTTACTACTATTGAGGACTAAGATGGTCGCCTCTGGTATACAAGTGGACCGGTATTCACACCCTTCGGACCGAAACACAATTGAAACAACTGCTTCACGACAGAAATAGGTGCTGCGGTGGTACTTCCCCGGACGAACTGTATTCAGATTCTACCACCTACAACTATATTCTTAAATCGAACTTTGATGCTGATCAGATAAAAAATGACTTTCAATAAAAAATGGGACGTCCTTCTCAGAACAGGCAAAGGCCTATTTTGTAGGAGTAAAATAGAGTTGGAATGTCGGTAACTCGATGATCGCAATCGGCAGCCGTATCGAGTGTCGTCACGGTCCCGCGGCGCCGGCGCCGCGACCCCAGCTCGGTCGATGTGAACGGAACTATGTCCTGGTTACGCACTTGCATGATCAACGATGACTAGGAGACTGTTTACTTTTGCACGGCCCGCAAAAATTGGCACAGCAATGGAGAGGTCAACGCTGAAGGCTGAAGCGAGATCGTCTAGCATTGTATGGTTAGGAAATAGTCATTTGGCTGAGCTACATTTTCGTAGGATAAAGCGTCATGCCGAGCATTTTAATGTCATTTACTTTTCCTATTTACATATATATGTTGTTTTGAAATTACATATATATATTATCTCGTCAGTACCCTTAAGTCGCAGGCAGAAAGAGTGTCAAATACAAATAAAGTTTCCAAAATCAATGTGAAGATATGTAGTAGAATTAAGAAGCTTGATGGTAATAGTATAAACACTATAACTTTGTAACATCGATTCAAATTGTATAGGCTATCATATTACTGACGATATTTGTAATCAATGCTTTGTATTGTCTTTGAATTAGTAGTTGCAGTTTTCTCCCGTTCAGAATTACTGAGACTACAAAAAAACACTGTGGACTTGTTTATAGATTACAATTTATGTTTGAACCTACGAGAGCGAGGCTGATCTCAATAATCAATTAAACATATAATTTATGTTTATGATATTGCAGACTATTGAATGCTCTATATTGCCACTTATTGCCTTAGATTTACGGCTTATAATAGAATACTTGAGTCTCCAGATTGTGCGAGATGTCAATTGTAATTATGTAGGTCAGTTAAGATGAGGTCAGACGGAGAGGGGCGTAGCCGTGCAAAGATAACGTTAAATGCAGTCTCTCATAGTCAAATAGAATAGTGCATTAATTCATTTCGTATTTCTTTGCATTATGCAAACATTTTACGCACATTAATCTTATATTACGATCGGCTTTTCTGGCTATTTATGTACAATTCATATTGAGTAAAGTATATTAATAAGACAACAAACGACAGTATACTCGTCTTTGAATTATTGAAATCGACTAAAATTTCTTAAAACATCTTTGCTGTTACTTATGTTGAAGGAAATTCTAGGCAATAGAAAAACAGCGCTATTTTGTGACAATAAATAAATAAATAAATTTTGCTCTGTGGGCGTGCCAGGTGGTCGATATGCTTATACCGGAAAAGCCCGACGGATAATAGCGCAAGGGGCACTGGCGCATTGCTCTTGAAACCCCTGAGCCTCCTGATACGCGTTGAGCAACCACCGAGGTCTTAGTTAGTAAGAACGCTACATAATCCCACAATCTCCCCCAAAAGGTAAGGTATCTCAGGAAGACGTCTCCCCGTAACCAAAAAAAAGTTACACGGTTATCTTGTAACATAATTAACAGTAATATTCAAACAACCCTGTGAATAATGAAATAAACGCGACAAACAGCAAGCCACTAACACAATGGCAATAACACGAAACATGTGTACGAATTTGAACAATGAGAAGAGGCAGCGAGGGTAAAAAATAAACAATAAGCATTATGGAGTCCACTATCGCATGTGCGACTACGACGAACACACGTGTAGTACACATTCGACAATTGTAGAAGTTAATGGATCGGAATATACCAGACCATAATACATTTAAAGACAGCTATTATTTCTAAATCAGTTAAGAAAATTTAAAAAGGGAACGTAGCATAATAAACTTTCTAAAGTTGACTTTATTATTAAAGTCAAGTACAAAGTTAATATCCCAGATATCGCATGCCCTATATAGTTTAATAAGAATTTCCACAGCAACTGTATGCATTGCGTCTTGTTTAAAACTGATTTACACCCATCCACTTGTAAGGAGCACGTTTAATGACACACAGATTGTAGAAAAAGCCGTTTTTATTTACCTAAATAGGAAGCCAAAGGAAACTTGTATACAATAAAATACGGAAATGAACACTGAAGGAAGTCCATTTCAGACATTATTGATGCTAATTAAAAGTATTACAAGATGTTATAAGAACCGACCGTACATTTCCAGCTGTCAACGCGCTGTTCTTGATGTCAACACGTTGAATAATTTAATAATATATTACTTTTTTTGTTACAGATAAACGGGCTAACCGGTCGGCTAACAGTATGTTGACTTGGCAAAGTAACACGGTGAAATAGGTTAGGATAAGATTCGGTAGACAAGTTCAAACTAGTCCTGAGCGAGAAACAGAACTGGACAGGCGAAGATGATGATCACTATCATCATCCATCACCAGGACTGAATTACATCAGTCCATTACAGTGTATGGCGTCTCCCTAAGTGCGCTACTGAGGCCTTTTACAGACTCTTCTTATTTAAATTAAAAAGTAGTGCTTGGAAATGATTTTAGACTACAGCACTTCGTAAAACTTATAATGTCTCTGGTAGTTAAATTAAAACACTCCAGCAAAACCTTACAGAAATATTCGAAAACTAACAACACTCCTGCTTTGCTGTTAATAGACGCAGCACTACTTTGATAGTATTAGGAAAATGTGAAATCCGGACACTTGTTTCCTTGAAGATATGTATTTATACTGAGGCAGTAGCAGCATATTTGTAATTCCGCGCATTGTTTATCGCGCGTGTAAAATGTCTATCGGCCATTAGTTACGGGAGCCGGGCATATCTGCCACCGCGTAAGAGTTATTTAATCACAGCATCACTTTCCTCGCCTTTCTCTGACGATGGACCGCTCTAAAGGGGTGCCTGCGTCGATCATGCGTCAGCATTCCGTAACTGGATTTAAAAAACATATTGTTGATAATGTTATTTACAAAATTAACTTTTTTCTACTTCATGGATTAGAATACTCATTTGCGCAAAATTCATTATAATTTCGTAAATCACCGAATAGAAACACACTGGATGAATAAATAGTGAATAGATTACACATATAACTCAGTTCTGTTTTCAGATTTCAGCCCTAAATAAAGTTTGCATTCTAATAAATGTCAAAATAGTATAACAATCGCATATGAAAAGTCCCGTGCAATAACGAAATAATAATAACGGGAACTAACAACTAGTATTGTCGTTAATATTATGGTATTACAACGACTGCGGAACCCAGCATCAGTCAATATCTATCGGATTAAATATATTTATAATGAAAAAGCAGTCCTGTTGTGGACAACTTTCTCGGTCAACGTTCACAATCGCTGGCTAATCACCGCCCCGGGATAGGCGGCGGCTTTCTGCGATACCGCTCCCACGACTAAGGGTGCGTTCCCACCAGGGATGTGCGAGGAATGTGTTTGTTAAGAACCAATAGGAGAGAAACCTCGCTCCGCTGCGCAAGCGTACTAAGCGAGGC
>DWGJ01001810.1:0-18074 GCA_018246895.1 Aspitha aspitha aspitha
TAAGCAAGCGTGCTTCACCTTAGACTGCATTTCACTTACCATCAGGTGAGCTCGTAGTCAAACGCAAGCCTATTAAAAAAAATACGTCTGAAAGTGTATAGGTACATGCTAAAAATTAACGATTTATTGATATTCTAAATTACACGTGCCAATAAATACAACACAAGCATTAACTAACTTTGTAATTTTAGATTAATTTTTCTAATTGTACCTACAATGCTTACCGAAAATTACAATATATGCAATGTCAATATAAATTATTCCCAATGAAATTTACAACAAAACAAAACAATCTAACAACTTAAATAAAGCTCGAGCATGCTTGTGCCTACTGTTAGTTACATATTTATTTATTACAATTGCAAATATTTGTGCAAGGAACTGTTACCGCACTTAACAAACTATATTAACATAATAATCGTATATTTCACGGCAAATCGTGTTTGTGTACTACAATGACCTATATTTAGTGCAATATACATTCAAAAATGTCAAATGACACCGTTATCTGAGTATCGCTAGACCACAAGACGCGAATGACCTAACAGGTGAAGTGATTATGAGTCACGCGGCAAAACATTCGTGTACTTTTATGTAACATAAATATATTTGTAATCATAATGAATATAGCGTATAATTATCCGCAAATCAATAGAATTGCTAATGCCATGGTCTATTAACATTTCTTTTAGCTACCCTGCGGCTAAATTTTACTATAACGTTTCGGAAGTTACGACCATTTTGTTCTTGTTTGTTCAAATGTACAACATGTATTCCAGTTTAGTCCTAATAGAATATGTCCTAATTTTTAGTTAATGTATTCAGAAAGCCAGTATACCCTATCCAGCACCTAGTGACTAATCAAAACAATAAATCAAGCTAAAATTAGTCCATAATTATGTGTTATTATAAAAATCTAAATATACGTTTATACGTCTAAGGTAACGATTCGAGTATCTTAAACCTCTTTATGGGTCCAATGTTATTAATGAAGTGATTGTTGAGAATTTAGTCATTAACATAGTAACGTCATAGATATGCGCCGATGTTTATATTACGATTGCGTGACAAACGGAAATTAGTAACACGAGTTATGTGAACTAATTATGTCAGCATAAATCCCATATACCCAAATAACATTGGCAATGTGTCTCTGAATCGTAATTAATATTACCTTTACTCATACATGCTGTTTGCTATAACTTGTGTTCAATTCAGTAGTAAATGCGCACCTAATAATTGCGATATATAACTTTGAATAGGGCTTTTGATATAAGTCATTCATAAGACATTAATTTAAACATTAAATGATGATAATTTATATTGTTTATTAAATGTTCAAAACATTGAATCGCTCAATAAATTCAAAGCAAACCTACCTATACAACATACATTTAAAGCGTATATACCGACTCTATATTCAATTCGAATAAATTTTATTTCCGTCCTTCACGACGAACAGGAAAATAATAAACCCGAGCCTAGCTTTGAATTATAAATTTTGCATAGCAATAGGACGTACGAATATCTCGAACATCCTTTTATGACGTAACACAACACATAAGGCAGACAGTGTGGGACCGACTTTACTTAGCGTAAAGTACCTGTTATATTGATACAGGGTAACGACTAGCGATCGGTTCTATAACGCACCCATTAATAGCGATGCATCTCACATTTTTAACAAACGAGAGAAAGAGATGAAAACAGTAGCTCCATCATTACGTCTGTGAGGAGTAAACAAAAGACTATAATTCCATACTAATCATATTCACGCATTTTGCATGTGAAGATAGAAGGAAGGAAATAGTTTCTTAACCGCGACTATCACTCATCGTTGGTAGTCGGTTGCTCCGCGGTGGAACAATTCAGCAATTCCGTAGAATTCTTATTGTGATAGTTTATTTGGCACTTGTTTAGCCGATGAATGCCAAATAGGCGAGTTCCATGACCGCCCGCGTTCAGCCTTCTTATTTCACATGCATGGAGTGCGTATATGTGGATATTATGCTATGTGATAAAACTGGATAGTACCTAATAATGGGCCGTATTAGCGACACGACGAGAGGCAGCGTGGGAGATTTATTGAGAAAATTTATTGAATGGGACGCTAGGCAGCTAGTGAAATACCCTACTTTTAATATGCTGATTTTATTCCGAAGCGCTACACGATGTATTCCGATTGAAATATTAGTCTAAAGTTTACGCTAATGTTTTATTTATTACAAATTCTATACATATATAGCACATACATAAAACTATATTTGCTTTACTTACAATCTCATTTAAAAAAGATTTGAATTGATTATTCTGTTTTGTACAGGTGTATTTTGTTCGAAGTAGAAATATCAAAAATAAAAAAATTACATGAACTCGGTCACCCAAAAGTGCTACGCTTTGTTACGATGCTACATTTAAAATTAATGCGCCCACTTGGGATTTTCAAAGCAAATTAAACCTTTTTATTTTCAAATATTTTATGCAGAGCTGTATTTAGTAACGAGCGGCAATAAATAAAGGCCAATTGTCCGCAAACGCCGACGAAATGTACATTCGCGCTAACCGGTCTTTAATAACTTTAAACATTTGAATAAATATCAAAGAGATAAGTACATTTAATGTACCGAATTTTTCAAAAGCATTCTATTTAATTTATAATGGATACAATAGAATACATTATTTACAAGCGGTAATAAATAAAAAGCTGAAGTGTTTGCACGCGTGAAGTAGCGACCGGCCGTGCAATATATCGCGCACGCAGTTTTATTGCCTGTGTACCTACTGCGCTCACACTTATCTGCGGGCGCTGTTTAAAATCTTGTAAGGGAATGATATTTTCTTTTACGACTTTTGTATGTACTACTGGGAATTTTAACTTCATAATATTAACCGTGCGTGCACGCGGACGTGTATAATTGTTTTTGTTTAGCGAGCAATTTTACTGCACAACCCAAAGTATTATGCACACACAATTCGTTATATAAGTATATAATTGTACGTAAAATTTATCTTTATCTCAGTATATAACACGATTTAACGAATAAGTTATATTCTCGTCAATTACTGCACTAAAAACATAGACAATTAACACGTTTCTCATTAAATATAAAATCCTTGCTAGAAGCACGCTGTAATACATTAATACATACAAACACGTTACGTGATATATATGTAGGAATATCATGTCTTGTATGTTACCTGTTTTATGAAGCAAAAACTTAAGATATCAGAGCTGTGAATAATAACTTTTCTAAATGTTATGATAAAAACAAATTAGATTGTATAACTTCATATTTGCGGTGTGAAATATATAGGGATATATTGTTTTATCATGTTATACACGTAATTAACAGACGAAGCCTTAATATTACATATGTTATTAAGTAACAATAAGAAACAAAAGAATTGTAAATCTATTTTAACTATACCTAAAAGTATGTATTATCATCTAAGTAAGTTTTTGTTATTTGTATATAAACTTGTATTTCTGATATGTTGAAATAACGCGATGATTACATGAAGCGTGAATATTATGTAAAGTATTTAATTTTCACATCTACATAAAATAAACTCTGATTATTATTTCACAAACACACTTAAGATATGTGTTAAGTAATAATACTTAATTATTAAGTTTATCATTAAGAATTCGTTATATTAAACAGGACATATTTCATCGGAAAAATTACTGCAATAAATCAGTAATATTCAGTACTTATATTAAATGTTAATCGTTCTCCAAAAATTCATAATTCCAGTGACTAAAATGAAAATATGTTGCCTTTGCCAATCACAAGACATATTCAGAAATACTGACTTAAGCTATATTAATACAGCAATGTTAACATAATACAAATAACGCAATTCCTTAAGCAAATTGCCTAACACTACTAACCCATTGTTACATTGCATTCTGAGACTTAATCATTTTTCAAGTCTATTTATTATCACCTCAGACTTGAACCACCTAATTTGTATTGTCAGAGATTCCCACCTCATTTCTTATTGGTGTCAAGTGCAGTCAAGTGATTAGTGCACCCTAATTATGAATGGATTTAAATTTAAGGTACTTGTCCTATTGTTAACCTGGTAGACAATTCAAGCCCAAACTGCAAACGATTGTAAGATACAGACTAAAATACTTGTATGCGATTCATTTTTTAAATCGTTGATCGACACTTGTATTATTTTTGTCGTCCGTGTAACATTTGCGTTTCTCGCTTGTTGTGGGCAAATTGAACCATTGTTGTAGATAAAAATTAAATTTCAATTCTTTGTTGTTTAATGTTGTTTTGTGTCCAATTATTCAGAATACCTGAGGCAAGGTCGATTTCTTAATGGCCGTTTTAATTGCCACGTTCTAGTTACGATTTAGAGTCCTTTGGGCAATGAAGTTTCTTATGCATAAAATAATTGTTTATTAAATTTTATCGTTTTAAATTAATAAGAAGAATGATTAAAATATTTGCATATTTTTTTCAAATAATCTTATAATTCTACTGTTGGATAAATACTGTGCCATTTTGGAATTAAACGTATAATATAATAAATACATTTGATGTAATAAAATATGTATGTATATAACAATTTAGCTTTGGACATACATAACGAACAGTTGAGAGCTGGTGCGGCATTATGCGGCAGACTTAAAAGAAACGTTATCTTAAATCCGCATTAATTATGTTAATATACCTACATTTTAATTAACATAGAATATGTAATTAAAACAAGAAGCGGTTATCGTGCGACTGCACGGTACGCAGTATATACATAACTTATTTTAGAGTATATTGGAATTTTTGTCTCAACTAACGTAATATAAAAAAAGCTCAAAGATTTACGCTAAGGTTCTCATTACTTACCAATCTCGCTGGTTCATCGCCTATTAAAGCGAAATGCATTGTCTCACGATTCTCACAAAGAAAATAAAAGTAAAAATTTAATCTCAAGGAAGCGGTATTAACGGTAGCAGTAAGTATTGTATACCTATTCATTATATTAAAATTACGCAGCATACATCCGGTTAGCTCTAACTCAACGCAATCCACAACCACTATATAGCAATGTGTTGAATCGTTCTTCCAGCACGATAATAGCCAATTTGTATATATCATACCGGTTGAACATTATGTAATTTAGCCAACAAAAGGCAAATATGCCGAGCCATTCCTCTAGTTTATGTCTGCAGGAAAGGTATTAAGGTAAATTGTACAATTGCGCGCACGGGCCACTCGTTAGCCGACATGCCGGTCCGACGTGACGTCTGGACAGCGATGTCGCATTGTTTCAGTTTTATGCGTACCCGACCTTAGATTAAATGTTAACTGGAAGATTTATAGCGGTCATAGAGGGGCTAGTTTAGTGGACGCTGAGGTCTTTCGACGAAACGCTCAGTTTTCTTAAGAGCCCAATTTGTGGGAGCGCTTAACGCCGTGTCGTGCTCGTATGCATACCCCGCCTTTTTATTGCTGCCCCTTAACTGTAAACAACACCCATTCTTGTAGGATCTGAGTCTGAATTAAACTTGTTGGAATGTAACCATGGGGAACGAGCCAACTCACGATATAATTTATGCTTTTTGTGTTACGTACTTACCATTTTTGAGTTGTTATAAAAATTTAAATGTTCTTAAACAGCGATAACGTAAGCCACGGCGAACAACTAATCTGAGGATTGTGCCAAGATAGTCCGAAATCATATTCTAATTTCACACAAGTACCTATACTTAGATATGAACCTAATTATTTTCTTTCCATTTTCTTCGAAAACGAACAACCTACAGCTACATATTAGAAAATTGGTCGATTCTTACACTCACCAATCTTCGTTTTGGCTTGATCAGCGGCCGGTTTTGTCCGTTCATCTTGTAGTAAAGACCGCAAGCGTTGCACAGATAGTGCCCGGTGCCGTCGCGTCGCCATAGTGGCGTGCTTGTCGCGCCGCAGTTCACGCACTCACGACCCTCTGTCGCACGCAAAATCAGTGTATTAATAGGAAGCCTTATTTTAAGTATTAAAGAATATTAAAAGATAATTAATTTAAATTCAATTGCTTTAAGGATAAACTTAACATTATTAACAAGAAATATGTATTTTTTGTTATTCAATAATAATTAAATAGGCAAATTATATGTAAATGATACACATCATTGACGTAGCATAAAACTCAAACAAACACCGAAAACCAATTATAGTATAAAATAAAATAACATGTGCAAAGGAAAGGCATTAATAGAATTAGTAGTGTTGAGATAAGTGTATTATTACCTGTCTCCTGGCAGGCTGCGGAAGACGAGAGAAAATCACATTCAGAAACATTACCAATCAAATTTCACTACACGGTTACTGAAGCATGCAAATAACTAGCGCACAAACACTTGGATACATAATAAACTACTGAATCATTATTTGGCTTTAAATTTAATTAATAACAATTACAGCGTAAAAAATGCAAAAATATTTCATTAACAAGAGAAAGCACGTCTAGTTTCACTCGTGGAAAAAATATCAAGATTTTTTTAACACGCAAGGAAAATTGAGAGAAAGTAAGTCCGAGCCGTTCGCGCATTCATAAGTGTATCTACACATGCAAAACGCCCTTAGCCAGGCTTCTTAACAGATATAAACAAGGCAGAAACAACTTAGTATACAAATTACTGAATCTACGCTGCCCTTTTAAATGTAATTGGAGTCCTCTACGAAAACGTTCGATGTACCCTAATTAATTTTACGATAAATAAAAGATACATCGTAACTAAAACTTTAATGATTATATACATCTTTAAAAAATAAATTCCCTCATAAGTCAGCAACAAAAGCGGGCCCGTACCTACATACGTAAATAACGCTTATTGCAAAAATCGCCGAGACCGTCTACAGAAGATTCAGAGCGGAACCAGAACTATAAAACAAACTACCTACATGCTAATTTTCACTATATATAATTGTACACACGGTAGTATGCACGTCACAACAAGTTCGAATGCAAGCAAAACATGTCGGCCGTTATTCGTAGGTATTGCAAAGAAGCAGTAACATCTACATTAGAATAACTATACGTACTAAGTTTACGTAAGTCTTGACGCAAACATTTAAAAAGAATACAAAAAGAAAATGAAAACATTACTCTGAATACATTATTCATGCCAGAATTTGAAACATGCATTATTTGCCCCAGGATGAGAGGCCCTCCGGAAGTAGCGCATGTTTCATATCATTTATTTTCCTCCTTTTTTTATTTCACTTTGAAATTGATAATCGATTTGTTTACAAGATTATAACGCAGCCCGAAACCACGAACGCGTATCGTTGTTTGATAAAACCCACTGAAAGGCAATATTATTACAATTGACGACAATTACCTATACAATACAATATAATATATAGTTAGTAGTCGTTACCACTTACAACCGAGCGGATCTGCATGTCTGTTCTCAAACATTTCCTTATTCGGAAACGTCGATGAAAAAGGAAATAACATTTATTTAGTCTCCTCCCGTAGTAAGAAAATTTTAGACCCTAGTGTAATACATTGCTCAAGTGCGGATTGGTAAACTTCCAGCAAGGTTACAACAAAAAAGACGAATATTAATTAATGTTTATCCTAAATATTGAAATTTAATTTTAGTTAACTGTTAAACTTAATATATTTATATTAAGGTAGCAGCACGTTTTGAAAAAATTGTAATGTTATTTTGACCAATATTTTCCCATCGCAAAATTCTTAAATTTCTCCCGTCAAAGTTAATTGACAATTTCACTTTGAACGTTGTTACAAAGAGGATATACGTTCACATATGGGATGCGCGTGCGCCGCCCACCGTCTCTCTAAACTCGATTACGAGATCGATGATTTACCGAGATCGAATTCGGAACCAATCTCGTTATTCCCTGGCCTCCTCTTAAAAAAGTCCGATTAAATTTAGCTTTCATATAAAACGCATTGCACATAGACTTAACACGCTGCACTGGTTTTGGGTTGCCTTCGCGAATCAACATTACATGAGTTACAAAGGCAGGATCTAGAATTCATACCTACGTCAGTACCTAGACTTCGTAACTACAAGTCAGTATGACACGAGGAGTATAATTGTTATAGAGTAAACAAGAATTTACTTTTTTAAATAGTATTCGTGAGTGTGTTTTACAATGTGTAAGGAAACCGAGTTAAAAACATATTAGTTAGTTAAAATTTGAACTAAATCTTTGCACCGATACGATTAAACCGATTGGCATATGAATGAACAGAAGTAAATATGTGAATGACAGAATACATTGCGTGTGGAATATATTTTTAAAATCGACCTTCACCGCAGCTCTTATAAGTATACGCAAAGTAATTCTTAAAGCGCGTCTCATATTTGCAACTCATTTTCCATTAATTAATCTGTGGCAACGAAACGGAAATGATCAATTAATCGTTATTCGTGAGAAAATTGCATTATCCAATTACATGGCGTGTCCTTAAGGTGCAACATTACTTAAGGAGAATTTATAATTACGTATCCCCTTGCTTATTAAATAGGTATTAAGTGTTTTTTAAGCATTAGAATTGACTTGGTCGTTTTAAAAGACATGTGTATATAAAACAATGCATCTTTATAAGCACCAGCTAGTATTATCGTTATTTGCGAACATTAAAAATTAATTCATGTTTCATAATTTTTAACTAAAATACATATAACCTGTGAATTTCGTCTAATTAGCGTAAAAACGAAAATGTTGAAATGGTGCGTGCTCCGGTGAATAATTTTTCACGCCGCGTCCTTTAGACAAATAAATAGTTACTTGCAACGATGTCGTTGGCACCTAGCTTTTAGTAGCCGTTAGCGTTTCGCCTTAAACGTAACGAGTTTAACGCCCTGTAGATTGTATCGATCCAATGTATCGGTAGGTATCTTTATAATAATAATATGTATCTAGATCTGATTATCCTATTCCCCAGGTAAACGCCACGGCGTATTGAATTAATAATGATACCACGCAAGGATCTAACAAGGAAGGTGAAAGTGCTCGAACATCCGATAGAAAGAATTATATAAAAAAATACTCTCAACATTTTTTGGGGCTTTGGGCAATGCGGGCATTCATCTTTTTTTATGTAAAAACCAGATCACAACCGGCAATTAAATCGCCCGGACCTTATCGAAAACTTATTGCGATCGAACCGACAACTCACTTTTTGGACTAACCCTTTATTTTTTGTTGCGTCGATAAAGCCTGTAATTTGTTCCGATGTTTCTAATAAATAAACACCAATAACGATTATTAGGAAAAAATAACAGGATATTACACGATGCACGGAGTTTTACGATATTGTCTCTTACAGTTATAGTTTTCGTTCAATAGTAACGACTCTATTGATAAAACATTTGTGAAAGTCCCCGGTGCCGCAGGCGGTGGAGTTTACGAGATTTACTGCCACCTGCCCCTCATATACATCGACATCACACGTATTATTAAAGAGAACATTTCTGATTAATTGTTGTGTACGATTTAATTGTTCAATCCAACTCTATCCTAACCACAGTCGTGCGTTAATTCGTTCACACAGTGAGAATTATTACTTTATTTCCTCTGCCGTACTTCAACTATCGAACAATCTGCCGCATCTACTCCGAAACGGACGTGATTCTGACGCGAAATAAAGATATCATTTTATGCCCACGTAACGGTGCTTGTCCAGTTTGAGATAAACCTATCCCGAACGGCTGTAGAAGTTTGCGGTTTGAGCGAAAAATTCCAGTGTTTGTTCAAAATTAGAATGCGGCTCGCTCTTTATTGCCCGGAGTGACGCGCGGTCGTGACGCGGCGGCGCTACGTGACCGCGATAAAAGATTTTCATCTGCCATATTTACGTAGCCGAGTGGGCGGTTTTTATTTTTCGAGAGTCTCGAGCGAGCGAGCGCACTTCGGGACGGCGGAGAGCGCGCAAAGTTTTCACACGGCTCGCTCGTGAGGGGAAAACAACTCAGCGGCGACTCCTACACCGCTGACGCTGCAAGCCCGCTCGAGTGATACTGACCTCCCGGGAACTATCGATGCGTTCAAAATAAATGAAGACAGGCCGTTACCGCTCAATGAAATCACGCTGTAAAAACAGAACTTACTGGTAGTCACGTACAACGCTAATGTGCGGCAGGGTAATGTAATTTAAATGAAGGACTAATTCGCTCCCGTGTACCGTGACGCGCTCTCGGCGCATCGGCCCATCAACACGTAACGGTGTGGGTATTTTGCATACAAACCATTAAATTATTGCTCAAAACTTATTCTTTGTTGCGCCACAGAGGCTGTTATTACGGCTTAATTGTACGTCTGTATGCAAATAGAAAATTTTAATGGTAGCCGATGATTCTCCACTCTCGACGCCGTTTTTTACAGAGTATTACTGTATCAATAAGTGCTACTACGGCATTTTATTCGAGAGAATCATTTGAAGTTTAAGAGCGAGATTGATATTCGCTAAATGTAAATGATAATGCGGGTTGATGCAATGGAATAAAGCCATTTTTCACGGGCCCTGCGCTGGCCGATGCCGCGCCGCTCATATTTGCATTGGCTATTAGCATACGACCAGATAATTATGACGGGCCGCAGTTGCACTGAACCCACATAATTACTGCCGGTCGTGCGATGACGAAGACTTATTAAGTCCTCATCAATCGTACTTGCCAGAATATGTTGTACTCTTCCCAGTTCTGCTACGTGTGTGTACCTATACGAAAGATTTATTCGAATCTTAACGCTTCGAGGTAATCTCTTACATCAAACATAGATTTTTATCATTATTGTATATCAAACTATCTAACATGTAGTATCTTTTTAATATTTATTACTTATAATGCATAGTTTCAGTGTATACGCATTTTTTTGGACTGTGTTATCTGACACAATCTATAAAACTGCTTTTAACCCCTGACGCAAATAGACGGCAGTGTAAGCTTGAATCTATGTTTGTATGTGGCATCCTGCCTCCGACGCCGATAAATTAAGTTTATATCAGTCACTTATTTGTAATACATATGTATATAGATCTCATAGAGTCAAGACGTGTTTATGATATAATTGATTGTAATCACTTGCGTCATTTTAAAACCGTCGTCCGATAATAAAGTTCGTTTTGATCGTTGGTTCGTTTTCGTTTGTAAGCAAAATAAAATAATGTAACGTTAGGAAATTCGAATATTAAGACATTAAAGGAGTAGAGGTAGGGTGTAATGAATTTTATAATTTAATTATTCGCTGGAGCCTCAGGTATAATGCAAATTTCTACTGCAATTGTCTACCGGCAGACCAGAACGATTCCAACATACATACATGTACACAAGCTAACCTCACTAAAATATTCATTACCTCGTTTTATATAGCGAATTACATTGTGCTCGTGGAACAATCAAAATGATAAATTAGATGTAAACTCTTTGTTCTTTTTTTTCAATTGTGCTGTTTAGCGGATGTACCTAGTTATAAAGCAGTAGCTATTTTTGATCAAAGGTTCTTCTTTGGTCCTCTCTTAGAATCAAAGCTATGTCATATAAATCGTTATCACAATAGCATTGTCTATTCATAATTATCATGACTACACAAATTGCTATTACTATTTGTACCTATATGTCTGTGTTTAGTAACATTCGCTGTCTCGTTCATAGCAAGTATGATTGTATATATATAAATATCTAAAGTTGCTAACAGAAAGAGTATTAAATGCTTATCATTGTACCAATACTTGGCTACTAAGGCAACCACAAATAAACATAACTATGGATAAGACGTTATAACCTTTATGGAAGAGGAATTAAAAACATAATTTTATGTAACCCGAATTTATTATAGGGACCTACCTACTTTTTAGCAGAACACTACAAGTTTCGGCTTGCTTAACCAATCATCTTGGGAAAAGAAATCGTATGCAAAATGAATGTTACAGCATAACTGTAGCATAAAAAAACAATTGCATCCAACAAAATTAATAACACACTAAGAGAACCGTCCCGGCTTCATTCCGTTTGACCGGCCGTCCGTGGCGTACGAGCACGCTAATAACACTAGATATTTTCTCAAACATGGATGCTAATATGGGCATTATCAATTCACAATAAGGACGAATATCGCGTACACAAATATTAGTAACGATAGCACAATCTATTTCAGTAACTGTACCACTACGCTAATTGGTTGCGCAACTTTCCGCGAAACATCTCTGTTGCAGTAACAACATACGTGCACTGCATATAAATTCTCATTAAAGATATTCTTTACATTCTTAAACATCACAAAAATAAATTTCGCCCGTATGTACACGTTCTAAGAGTCATATTATATTGGTTTATCAATTAATACGTGTTTGTATTGTTGTTGAAACGCTAGAATTACGAAATGAATTAAACGCCGCTTAAGAAAACGAGATTCGCATTAGAAAGTGCATAGTTAGTACTTGAAATTAACTCATTTAAGCGCAATGGTTGCTCTAGCATACACTGAAGCGAATGATAAAGCTCTGTTCGACTGCTAACCGAAATCAGATATCATCTAATAGTAAGATAGTATCCGATTATTATAACACAATTGCGATAACTATAGCCAATGAATTGCTAGAGAATTGTTTTGTATAGGTATAACTGTCAGTTAGTATCTGTAGAGAACAGCCAAGATATTATGGTCTATACATTTTTTTATTATATGAATTAATTGCAGACGAAATATAACTTAACTTGTATTATTAAATATTAATGTTTTAAAATTCTCTATCAAACATCACATGTTTTTTTTTAATATAGCAAATAAACCGAATATAAAATAACCAACTTTAGATCATTTGCGTAAAAATGTTAGTTAAAAATCAGTATGGCAAGGCCGTTAGACCTTCACTAGTAAAGGGTTCCGGCAGACAAGGCGCCTGCTGTGAGCCGAACCACGAATAACAAATAAACATTCTAATAAACTGTAAAAATACGTATTGCTTCATAATCGACATTAAAAACGTAACATATCAGTTTTGTACTTTATTTAGATTCTAGGGTTCAAATCCTGACACGCTCTGCTGAGATTCCAAAGAGCGTTTTATACAATCAGTACGATTGTCCTTTTGGTCTAGTGATTAAAGACACTAACTGCGAAACCGGAGATCGTGTGTTCGATTCCCGCCCAGGGCAGAATTATGAATTAGCCTCATTTGGAATCAGATAGCCATGTGTGGAATTGTCCCACTAATTATTGTCATTAATGTTAAAGTAAATAAATAGCTGGTAAGATTTTCAAATATCTACAGATGACATATTAAAAAAGCCGAGATTTTACCCGAGATATAGAAAACTAAAATATTTAATACGTCTCGATTTAAATTAGTAATTCTAGATACGTGGTGATTAAATTAAAATCACATCTAAATCACATCGTACTGAAATTAATTTCAATGCAAAAATACCCCTAAGTGTGTACGTAGGTATTAATTTTTGATTTTGATTTTTATCTATCTGTTATCTGTGTCTATATATTATTTATCTCAGTGAATCGTAATGATAAATTTCAACGACTTTAAACACCTTATATGCATGGTGGCCGAACAGCAAAAAAAGTAAAGGAAAAAATTCACGTAATAAAGGATTAATCGTTACAAAGCATTCAATGCAATTCTTTTATAGCGTAAATTTGGCACGAGAATCAACTAACATGAACAGCTGATGGTATGTATGTATGTATCAGGCCGTTCTCACCTGCGCAAAGTTTCCTTTGTGGACTTAATATACACAAAAAAGTATAGATCTTGATAGGGATTCTTCATTACAAAACAAGCTTTTGAAGGTGTAAAGAATTTCTTTATTTGTTTTCATAGATTTTATTAACGGTTGATAAAGAATATAAAATGTTTTGTTTAAAGTGAAATAATTGCTGCGCATCATATACTTACATTGCCAGTCATTGATTTAAATCTTTAAACTACAATTGATTTTATCACAAACTATTATCACAGCGCAATAGATTTCAATTTTAATTTCTTCTAGATTCCGTTTATAACATAGGTTGAGCGCGGAGGCTCGAGGTCAGATCGCAACAATGGAATGGGCTACTTCCGGCCGTGGTCGCATTATCATAATATTGCTTCCACCAAGGAACTGCCTGCTTCTATAACAACGTTTACGCTTATACCCAAGATTTATGCGACCCATTTCAATGTCCACTCTATTCAATATTCGCGTTCCACGCTACCTACACGGCTTCGCTATGTAAAATAGAGATACGCAATATACATATATGTCGTAGATAATCTTTAAATTCTACTCTTTGATCTGTTTAACATGACTGATAGATATGGCCACTACCTATGAAAGCAAGTTCTACCAGAGACATGTAACAGAAGCATTATAGAATGCGATAGTTAGGAAGCCACCATATCTTAAAACCCTTCAAAGATTATTCTTCAAATAAGAACAGGATAATACAAGCATTGTTAGATGCATACCACGTTTAAGCGGCAGGCACTGAACGGAACATTCTAGAAACCTTCAATCGACCGCTAATATTATTTAAAAATATGCTCGTCCTTGTAACAAACATTCATTTGCCGTCGTGTCTATTTATCACCATGCAGACGGAACGGCACTTTGTACTTAGTTTGTATGAAGTTAATTAAGAGCCGTTTACATAACATGTTACGTATCGTTTACCTTTCAAATAAGGATTCTCTCAAGGAAACTAACTTAAACGTAAAACGAAGGAGGAATTTCAACGTAGTAGGTATCATCAATATATTTATGTATGCATTCACCGTACCGACTAGTGCTTGGTTAGTAAGAATAGTTACCAATAAATGTGCATCATCAGAAACAATCATGATTCACATTATATCAATCGGAACGATCATAGTCTAGAATCTAGAGTAGATACCATACCGAATACTAGTAAAAGAATCGGTTCATTAGTAACGAAATTTAATTTATAGATATCACTGAGTTAAAGAATTATCATTGTAATTATAAAAATAATTTTAATACGTAATTAAAACAAAGGTAATGGCAATTAATATGAGAATATATATGAATTATCTTTTGAAGTACTCTTTAAAGGGCGGTATCAATTATAAAGATATATATTTTATTCTGAGCGCTCATTTTTAACTGACAATTATATTTCTAACAACATTAATTTTTAACTGACAATTTATAAAGTCCGTGAAACGAAAAACCACAATAATGAGACGTTTTCAACAAATAAATATTGTGGTATGTCCCTTAATAGTTACAATGCGTTCCATTTTAAGCGAAAATTGCTGTATAATTCGTCAAACGCAAGAATTGACTGATAATGAACATACTGAACGTAGCACTGCGTGAACAAAGTTATGAAAAAGTAATATTGTTGCTTTCTCATTGAAATCTGTTGCAACCAATTATAATTGTTCCCAGCCGCTACGCATTTCCGCGGCGGCTAACATTATAATCGCACCTCGGCGGCATTAAGATGTCTGCAGACGACACTTTGACACCTCTCATACGCCTCCATAGTTTTTCCAGCACAATTAAAGCCACCGCCGCGTTTTTCACTACGATTCTAATTACACCTGAGAACCTCCATTACCGAGATTAGTCGTGAGATCGAAACATGCAAATTCACGTTAAATTTCACAAAATATTGAATAAACATAATAGAGGCGGTAACTCGATTCATACTCGTCCACATTAGCAGTCGCTATACATAATGTAAATTGAGTCCGTAATGAGAGACAATAACCGACCGTCGGTTTTTGTTCCCGTCCATTGTCAAAGCTTAACAACTATGAGAGGTTATAATTACATATTTATGTATAAAATAAAGCAGCCGCTTTGTGCCCGTAATACAATTACTGTTGAGTAATACGCAAACTCTAAGTAATACATTCGTCATAATAATGTTGGTATATGCTTGGTGCGGATTGCGAAAACTTTGCATCCAATTGTCGACAAAACAATGGTCGCATTAATATTAAAGGTCACTCGAACAATATAACCGTATCTAAGTTTTAATTGTGTTCCTAAGTTTCACGTTTACTTGACCTAATATATCTTTATTACAACACTACATGGGAACATATATTTTTAGATGTATCTTAAGATGGACTTTTCCATAGTTGGATGTTAATATAATCGCGGGTTGTATGCTACATATATGTAAATCTTAATACTTGTAGCAAATTATTGGCAAAAGCAAAATAATTAATAACTTTTGCCTAATAATCGTTAAGAAATTCTGTACGTCATCATCGTAATTGTCTATCTATATGAAATAATGCAGGATCTTGCAAAATTGAACAAAATCATCAGTTACTTTATACATGTGCATTAAAAGTAAAACTAACATGTTTTATTACGAAAACTGTTACTCAAGCCATAATGATATTCGAAAACTTACGTTTTAAAATTTAAACAAGAGTCATTTCGTCACGTTCGAATTTCGAAAATTGTCGTAAAAATTAAATAGAAATCCAGTTAAAGAGCGTTAGTTAATTATTGCGAACAATAGAACGGTAATTAGGCAATGGGAACGCTTTAGCCGAAGGTATACGAGGTTCACATGTAACAATGAAAAGCTCAAACACCTGAGAAGCTTAGAAGTTCAGAATTAGATACCGATCTTAGATAATGGGTGTAAATATCAGAATCATTGTTTGTTTTTGATACGCATCTAATACCAAATCCTACGCACATATTAAAATGTGTTCTAACTGTTTTAATTGTGTGTTATGTCACTCGGAATAGTGATATTATCCTCAAGCAGAGTTGTGTCTACACGGAAATGTATTTTTCATTTGAAATATAAAACGAAAACAAAAGTGAACTGTAATCAATATTGATGTTCCTTTTGAATAAATAATTATATATTAAATTGCATGTACGGCGAATGCGTTCTGTATTTTTTTTAGACTTGATAAAATATTACGAAACTATAGTATAAGAATTAATGTGTAGTTATTCAAAATTCACCAACTAAGCGGATGTTTCATTAGTATTGCACCTTCACCGATATTAGCGGTTAGTAAGAAGCATTATGGTTGTAGGCACCATACTCGGTAACCATTGTAACCCTACGACACTGACACATAAAGTATTGCCACCACCCCAGTGCGATTATTACATTTATCCGATCACATCTCGCCTTCTCTCCAAAATTGACAATGCAATTTCGCAACGGTAATCTAACATAATGTATTATTTAATCTATAACAGTTATCGAAATGATAAATCGATTGATCGATTAGACAAATGTTTCAGGTTTTAATTAGAGCGGCCATCTTAGCGGCCATGTTATAAAGCAATAGTCCCAGAATGTCAATGGCTATTGAATAAAATATATATTGTATCATTGAAAAATGGAAGGCTTAATATGACTAGATTATTAATAGAAGATTTCTAAATATGTCTAGAAGATTTATAAATGTGGATTATAAGTTTAATTGTATTATATTTGAGATTCAGCTATCAAAGAGCTGCAGCATTGTTATGTTTGAGTAACGGGACTCTACAATCTAAACGTGATCGGATAAACGTGAGCAAGATGTTGTTATCGTGTGTTAGGTGCGAGCGAGAGCGGTGCAGTGCGTAAGTCCCCGGACTCACCGGCGCTAGTTCGCGTCTTGTTGGGCCGGGGTTTACTCTGCTGCTGCCCACTATAACCCTTCCCCTGGTAGCCGTAGTAGTCGCCGCCGGCGGCGTTGTATTGCGCGTTGTAATCTCCGGAGGGCTGACTCTCCTGAGGGCACGAGTCCGGCTGCGCACCTTCTCGTTGTTTGGACGGCGGCGCGCCCATCATGGGCTTGACGTCCCCGCACAGAGGCAGCTCCTGCTGCTGCTGCATGAACGCAACGCTCATCGCCGTCGCGTGCGCTACCGCCGCCTGGTAGTCTTGCTGACCGAGCGCCGCGGCCGCCACGGAGTCGGGAGTGGAGTCTTTAGGAGGCGTAGGGGGGAAGGAGAAAAGTGGATGGGGATGGTGGTGCTGAGCCGGGGAAAGGGGCTTGTCGGCAGGCGCGGAATCTTGTTGGAAGACGCAACCCCACGCGCCTCTGCCCAACGCCTTGGACTCCAACCAAGGACGCAGCGG